>JASDQU010011543.1:122932-149683 GCA_032191745.1 Picea mariana | reverse complement strand
TTATTGGGAAAAGTATATGTAAAAATAAGCTAACATAAAACTACTTGCAAGGGCACCCAATCACTGAAACAACAACCATAACACATCAGCAAACAAACTTTTCAGAGGGCTGTTATAAAACAGCAATTACACATTTTATGACAGCAGAAAACTTAGTGACTTTGCTTGGTCAAAGGCAGACCAAGAAGTCTTGCTGATAGGACCTGGATTTTCTACAAAAGGCACCAATCGACGTTGCCCCAAGTGCCATGGAACCCTCTGGATTATCCAACCTACTCCTACAGTCACACAACCTAAATGGTAGATCGTGGCCTCCTCTAAGCTCCACAACAGCCTCCAGAATCCCTTACGACCCTATGTCTATCTGATGAGAGAATCAGGCCCTCTCACATGTCCCAACGGTCTCTAGAACTGCCCTGAATTTCCCCCGAATGCTCCAGACATGCAACAAAGTGACTCTGAACTTTCAGAGGAACTCTTCGACCTCTTCTCACAACTTTTATTCCTCTATGCTGCAGAGTCTCCCAAATAGAGCTCAAATGAAGAATCTATGTGGATCTCCTCCTTTGTCTAGCTAGGGTGGGTGTTGCACCACTGAAACTAGACCAAATATGGAAGGGTTTTGCCCAAAACCCTAACAAAAACACTAGCTACAAGAGAACTCCAATAAGATATCAAATCATAATAATGAGAAGAGAGGGGTTACCCTTCTTTTATACTTTTCCAACCCCTTCTAGATCCTTCCTTCATAACCTTTTTTTTTAATTTTTCATTTAAACATTAAAAATTACTTTTCATCACAGATTGTAAGAAGAAGCTCGCTACAGAAGTTGAGATGAAAGACCTAGGCCAGATGCATTATTTCTTAGGTCTTGAAGTTTGGCAGAGCCTAGAGAAGATCTTCCTTAACCAATGGAATTATGCAGTTGAAATACTGAAGAGGTTTGATATGTTGGAGTGTAAATCCATGAACACACCCATGGAAACAAAGGTGAAGCTCCTGGTTGATACTTCGTCAGAATTGGTTGATGCTACGTTGTACAGACAGATCATTGGATCGTTGATGTATCTGACGAATACCAGGCCAAATATATGTTTTGTTGTGAACACCTTGAGTCAGTATCTGGTAGAGCCCAGACGTGTTCACCTTGTTGTTGCAAAACATATGATGAGATACCTTAAGGGTACGTTGGACTATGGTCTCTGTTATAATAGAGATCATGACTTCAGACTGGTTGGTTATACCGATTCAGATTGGGTTGGAAGTGTTTCTGACAGAAAGAGAACTTCAGGATGTTGTTTCAGTCTGGGATCAGCCATGACTTCATGGCAGAGTAGGAAGCAATCCAGTATTGCTCTCAACACGACAAAAGCGGAATACATTGATGCATGTTCCGCCAGTTCTGAAGCCATATGGTTTCAGAAGTTGTTGACAGGTCTATTTGATCCAGAGATGGAAGCAACCGTGATTCTATGTGATAACCAGAGTTGCATAAAGATGACAGAGAACCTTGTGTTCCATGACAAGTCAAAGCACATAGAAATCCGGTATCACTACATTCATGATATGGTGCAAAGGGGAGCTATAAAGCTCCAATATGTTGGCACGGATGAGCAGGTTGCAGATGTGTTGACCAAGCCCCTGTCTCATGTAAAGTTTGAGCACTTTCGAGACAAGCTTGGTATAGTCCGAAAGGACCTCCCTCGAAAGGGGGAGTGATGTTGATGATATTATGGTATCCTGACCAACAGCGGGTAGCTCAGTTAGGATTTTATATCCTAGGGGACTGATCATCCCTGGCCAGATCCCGAAGGTTTGATAAGGACGGTATGTCAGAGTACCTATGCATGTATATGCTAGCTGTGGTGAGTAGTGGTAGCTCCATTAGGATTTCTATAATCCTAGGGAATCTTATGACTCCTGGGCAGATCCCAAAGGTCCGGTAAGGACGGTCTATCAGAGTACCACGTGGTAGCTCCGTTAGGATTTTATATCCTAGGCAATCTTATGATTCCTAGGCAGATCCCTAGGGACTATCCGAGTACTACAAAATGTTGTTACACCTGCCTCATTATGTTGCTCTATATGATGATGTTGTTGCTCCAGCCTCATGTTGTGATGATGTTGTTGCTCTAGCCTCGTGTTGTTGATGATGATGATGATGATGTTGTTGTTATAAGCTTTTATGCTAACTGATGTTGATGTTTCAGGTTCCAGCTCCATACTGTGAACGATGACGATGATGCTATTCCAGCTCCATGCTGTGAATGATGATGTTATTGATGATGAGAAAAACTTCCGATGATTTATAGATATGCCAGTCAGTGTTCCAGATGATGTTGATGTTGCTGCCCTCTCTCTCTCTCTCCAGATGATGTTGTAGAATACTCATCTTGTTAAGGGGGAGTGTTAAAATATTGTAACTGCAAAGAATATTCTACTTATTATTGAGTTATTGTCTTATAGATCAATCCCGTTTTGTGGATTGATCATGTCGAGACTCTTGTATGACCAAATACCCTTTTGTGGATTGGTCAAACCCTAATTATATGATGTTAATTGAGAAGTCGGCCCTAGGGCTAATTAAAGTGGCTTTAGCCACTAAGTGAAGAAGTTGGCCCTGCTTGATGAAGAGACACCACCCTAGCGCTCCTCAGCTAGTATAAATAAGAGAGGTTAGCGCCTCATTCACTCACTCACTCAAGTCACTCATCTAGTGCGCAAGTTTGAGGGAAGTTGCAGTTGTCGTAAGAAGGAAGAGAGAGGTGCATTGATCAGTGTTGGATATTCTCTTGTGTTTGGTCTTTTATCTTGGCATTGTATCGGTAATCTATATTAAGGAAGCTTTTGCTGAGTTTTCTCCCCCATGAGGATTTCCCAGAATAAATGTTGTGTACCTTGTGATTGTGTATCTTTCAGTGATCCTACTTATGCTATTATTGTCTAGTAAATTGAAAAGAACTTAATAGCAACTCTAAATTTAACAGGTAGTAGGTGCCTTGGTCAGCCCGAAGGGCATGACTAGAAACTCGTATTGCCCATAGTGACATTTGAATGTTGTCTTATGGATGTCCTCCTCTCTAGCCTTGATCTGGTGGTACCCCGATCGAAGATCAATCTTCAAGAAGTACGCTGCCCCATGCAGCTCATCTAACAGCTCATCGATCCTAGGTATTGGGTACTAGTTCTTGATGGTTTTCTTGTTTAATGCCCTATAGTCGATGCACATCCTCATCGTGCCATCCTTCTTCTTTACCAATACCACAGAAGAAGCGAAGGGACTAGAGCTAGGTCGAATGTGTCCCATCTCCAGCAACTCATGTATGGCCTTCTCTATCTCATCCTTGAACTTCTTTGGGTGCCTGTACGGTGTGGTGATCACAAGTTTCACCCCTTCCCCTAACTCAATGACGTGCTCAAATCCTCTGTCAGGTGATCTCCCTGCTGGTAATAGCCCGAACACCTTATCATGCTTCCCAAGTAGCTCTTATATGTCCACATGGTAATGCTGACAATCTTGGGACGGCTTCTGCGTGGTGATCAAGCACTCGGCTGCGCATGCTACATCGTCGTGTCTAAAGATAGCCTCCATACATTTGTTGAACACAACCCTAGGTGCTCCTGATGACATGCCTCTCAAACTAACTTATTGACCCTCAGAGTCCATGAACTCCATCCTCATAATCCGATAATTCATCTTGAAGTCCCCCAACGAGTACAGCCACTGGACTCCCAGTATGACATTTGTGTCTGCTAATTCCACTACATAGAAGTCATAGGTCAACGTATAGTTTCCCAATGTCACCTTCAATCCCCTGATCCTTTGAGTACAAGTCATGTTGTACCCATCTACAACAACCATGTTAAATCTGTAATGTTCCCAAGCCAAGATGCCAAGAATGTTGCGTTTTTCATTGATTTTTAGGTGTTTTTTGGTTGTGGCATTTCGTCAAACACTTTGCAAGTTTATGTCTCATGAGTTGAGCTAGGGTTTATAATGATGGTTCTTTATGTGTTTTGCAGCCAATTAATCAAGAAGATATAGCAATGGAATGTACTCAACAAGATGCAAGATCAACAATACAAGAAATAACCAAAAATACCTCGGATCAGGTTTATTCATAATAGTAGAAGATCTTGATACAATATATTTACAGATCTGGAACAATAGAGCTGAGAACTCATAACAAAATGACAATAACCCAAGAAGAGATGATACAAGCCTCCAAAGGCCACATAGTTGCAGAAGATAAACGACAAACTGATATCTTTGCCCACTGATGGACCAATCCCTCAAGCTGGGAGAGTTGTGCACTAGTCCTGGCTGTAGCTCTATGAAAGATTTCGTCCCTCTTCTTCCTTGGCCCCAATAGCCACCAAAACACTTGGGAAGAGTAGATCTGAAGGCTAGAAACAATATAGGGAAGTTCCCTTGCTGAACGATGAAGTTTGTACCCTTCCCATGAATAGATCTACTTTAGCAATGGTGCCCTTCCTCTAGGAGAAATCGCACCATCCACACAATAAATCAATACTCTGCCCAAACACCCTCGGGATAGTCCAAGAAAGGCGCTATGGCCTCTACCATGCTAACTCAACAGACAAACCCCTTGAATCTCCTTGTCCTAGCCCAAATTGAGTGGATCGAGTTCCTTTGGTGTGCCCTCCTGCTAGAAACCCCCAATGGTGCACATCCCTTCCCTTTGGTACTTGTGGCTGATGTAGAATCCACCTGTGACTGAATAGATCTGATGTAGAATGGTGAGGGAGGAATCTTTTGTTGGGTATGTGTTATATTCTTTGCATGTGTGTGTGTGGGCACATCAGGTTCGACAACTACGTTTGACGATCCCTCTAGTAGTGATATTTGTGTTGTGTGCGTTGAGTGCTTTCCTAGGGGGGGGCAGGTATGCCCCCCCCTGATTACGTGCAGCGTTCGGCACCGGGCGTCAGCACGGGGCCGACTGGGTTCGAGGCAGCGCCCCGAAATTTTTTTTTGAGCGGTTTTTGCTATTTTTAGCGGTTTACTAAATTAATCCCAAATTAAGGGATTAGGGTTTTGGTATCTACGGAATACCTAAAAACATTGTATATATTGTTTGGTGAATGGTGAAATTCGATAATGAATATAAGAAAGGTTTTCCCGGTTGAGGGTTTCCGGTATAAAATCTCAATGTACTCTGTGTATGAGCCATTGATTAAATTTTGTTTTGCTTAAGAATCTATATGCATTGCTTTACTTCACAGGTTTAAAACTTACATGTGGTATCAAAGCTCTTTTTGGCTTCAGACGGACGCCTTTGTTGTTGAGGGTTTGGCTCGGTCTTGATAGATCAAGTTTATCTTGGGTCTGTGATAAACTTGGGTTTAGTGGGAGCTTTTGTAGTTGTGATTTGAGTGCAGAAAGAGGAATGGAAAGCTCTTCTAGAATCGAGATAGAGAAGTTCAACGGTAAAAACTTTGAGCTATGGAAGTTGAAGATGGAAAACTTTCTTGTAGACAAAGAACAATGGATCGTTGTGGATCCTGGTACACAGCCTACTAGTACACCGTCTACTAGCACACAGGCTACTGGTACAAGACCTACCAGTACACAAACTACCAGTACACCACCTACTGATATGTTGAAGGAAGATTGGGAGAAGTTGGACAGAAGAGCAAGTAGTACTATTCGACTCTGCCTGGCAGATTCGGTGTTGTTGAATGTCTCAGGAGAGTCTACAGCCAAGGAACTATGGGATAAGTTGGGGAATTTGTATTAATCAATGTCCATGGTAAACAAGTTGTTTCTTTGAAAGAAGTTGTATCATCTTAGGATGGAAGATGGAGATTCTATGACAGAACATCTAAATGCCTTTAATACTCTGGTAAGTCAACTTGTCTCTGTTAATATTATGATTGCAGAAGAAGATAAGTGTATTACTTTGTTATGTTTTTTGCCAGACTCTTGGGATAATCTGGTTGTAGCAATTGGTAGTACCACTCAATCTACATTGAAGTATGAGGATGTAGTTTCATCCTTGTTATCTAAAGAGATGAAGCGGAAAAGCATGGATGGTCATAGCACAGATGCTTTATTTGTAAGAGGTCGTACCCAAGACAAGAATCCTAGTAAGCCTTCGGGGGGGAGATCTAAATCTACAGGTAGATCTAAGTCTCCAGGAAAATCTTTGAGGAAATGTTGGAAGTGTGGTAAAACAGGGCATTATAAGAAAGATCGCAAGTCTAAGAAGGTTGAAAAACCAAAGGGATTTGACAGTACCTCTTCCACAGAGGCTAAAACCTCCACTGAAGAAGGAGGTGATGTTTACCTAGCATCTACAAGTACACATGCAGACCGCGATGTATGGTTGATCAACTCGGGTGCATCATACCATATGACTCCTTACAGGGAGTGGTTCTCTGAATATGAAAAATATGATGGTGGTGATGTATTCCTAGGAGATGACTCGACAGCAAAAATCTTGGGACGTGGAAGGGTTAAGTTGTTGCTAAAAGATGGAAGGATTAGAACACTCCATGGGGTTCTGCACATTCCAAAACTTGCCAGGAGCCTAATATCTGTAAGCAAGTTGGATGATGCAGGAGTGGATACTGTATTTGGAAAGAACACTTGCAAGATGGTACGAGGGGCAATGGTGTTGATGAGGGGGGTTCGGTGTGGAACTCTGTACAAGTTGTTGGGAAGCAATTATACTAATGGGTGTAACAGTTATGTTGTCCTTGAGCAGACAAATAAAGAAGACAAGACCAATATTGTCCCTGAAAAGAAGACCATGTTGTGGCATCAAAGACTGGGGCATATTGGAGAAAAGGGCCTTCGAACACTACACGGTAAAGGCATGGTTGAAGGTATGTCTAATTGCACTCTGGATTTTGATTTCTGTGAACATTGCATATATGGTAAACAGAATCGAGTAAGATTTCCATCTGGTGCTACAAGAGCAAAGGGGATCTTAGAGTTGATACACAGTGATGTGTTTGGACCTGTTCCTGTTCCATCCCTAAGTAAATCTGTGTATTATGTTTCATTCAAAGATGATTTTTCAAGGAACACATGGATTTATTTTCTTAGAAAGAAATCTGAGGTATTTGATAAATTTAAAGAGTTTAAGGCTCTGGTAGAAAATCAGACAGAGAAGAAAATAAAGGTATTGAGAACAGATAATGGTGGAGAATTCTGCAGAAATGAATTCGAAGAATTATGTAAGAAGTGTGGTATAGCAAGGCAGAAGACCACTCCATACACTCCTCAGTAGAATGGAGTTGCAGAAAGGATGAACAAGACACTGATGGAAAAAGCAAGGAGCATGCTTAGCGTTGTCGGGTCAGGACAAGAATTCTGGGCAGAGGCAGTGGGTACAGCATGTTACCTGGTCAATCGATCACCTCCATCAACGTTGGATGATAAAACTCCACACGAGGTATGGTCTGCAAAGAAACCCTCTCTTCAACATCTTAGAGTGTTTGGTTGTGATGCTTATGTACATGTTCCAAAGGAAAATAGGAGTAAGCTGGACAAAAAGGTTGAAAAGTGTATATTTATTGGTTATAAAAATGATGTGAAAGGTTATAAGCTTTGGAACCCAGAAACCAAGAAGATTGTTTACAGTCAAGATGTTGTTTTCAGAGAGGTAAAAGATGTGTCCAAACAGGAATTCCTACCAACGCAAGACGAACCTGAGAAAATAGAGCTTGAGTTGGATGATGCAAAATCTGAATCATCTGAAGAAGAGGAAGCAGAAGAAGAAGAAGAACCTTAGACCCCAGTATTGAGGAGATCAGTGAGAGATAAAAGGCAACCAGAAAGGTATAGTCCACCTGATTTCCGTTCCAATTTTGCTTTATCTATTATTGATGATGATCCCATAACTGTTAGGGAAGCAGTGAATTCAGAGGATAATAAGCTCTGGAAGAAGGCCATGGTTGAAGAAATGGATGCCTTGGATAAGAATGAAGCATGGGATATAGTTGAGTTGCCAGCTGGAAGAAAATTTGTTGGTAGCAAATGGTTATTTAAAAAGAAGTTTAATGCACAAGGTAAAGTGGAGAAATACAAAGCTCGGTTAGTAGCAAAAGGTTATTCACAGGTAGAGGGAATTGACTTTGGTGAGATTTTTTCTCCTATTCCTAAGTTAACTTCTATTAGATTTCTTTTATCTATTGTTGTTGCTTTTGATTTTGAAGTGGAAGAAATGGATGTGAAGACAACATTCCTACATGGGGATCTGGAAGAAGAAATCTACATGAAGCAGCCAAAAGGCTTTGTAGTGAAGGGAAAGAAAGAGTTGGTCTGTAAGCTAAAGAAGTCACTATATGGTCTGAAGCAATCACCTAGGATGTGGTACCAAAAGTTTGACACATATATCCTTGGATTGGGATTTGTAAGAAGCAGGGTTGATCACTGTGTATATTCCAAGCAGGTTGGTAATCACTTCATTTATGTAGTGTTGTATGTTGATGACATGTTGTTGGTAGGAAATAACATGGATGTTATCAAGGAGGTGAAATCGCAGCTATCCTCCAAATTTGACAGGAAGGATCTCGGTGCTGCTAACTTCATTCTAGGAATGGAGATTAAAAGAGATCGTGCAAACAGGAAACTCTGGTTGAATCAGAGAAAATATGTTGAGACGATATTGTAGAGGTTTAATATGCATGGAAGTAAACCGATCAAAGTTCCTATTCCTATAGGTGTAAAGTTATCTGCAAATCAGTGTCCCAAGACACAGGAAGAAGAAGAGGACATGTCCCATGTTCCATATGCCAGTGCAGTTGGCAATTTAATGTATGCAATGGTCTGTACTAGACCGGACATTGCACATGCAGTGGGAGTTTTGAGCAGGTATATGTCAAAACCAGGGAAGGAGCATTGGACAGCAGTAAAGAGGGTCTTCAGGTATCTTCGTGGCACTACCAGTTATGGATTGTGCTACCAAGGAAGACCAGGATTGGACAGAGTGGTGGACATACATGGCTTTGTTGATGCAGACTGGGCTGGAGATCTGGATCGCAGAAGATCTACAAGTGGGTATGTGTTTAACCTATTTGGAGGAGCAATCAGTGGGATGAGAAAAAGACAGGCTGTAGTGGCACTCTCAACTACAGAAGTTGAATACATTGCAGCCACTCATGCAAGCAAGGAAGCAGTATGGTTACAAAGATTGTGTTCAGGTATTGGGTTGGTACAACAAGTAGTGAGATTAGATTGTGATAGTCAGAGTGCAATCTTCCTGGCAAAGAACCCATCTTATCATTCGAAGACAAAGCATATTGATGTTCAGTATCACTTTGTGAGAGACATGGTTGAGGAAAAGAAGGTGTTGCTAGAAAAGGTTGACACTTTGAAGAATGTTGCAGATTCATTGACCAAGTCTGGGAGCACAGAAAAGTTCTCTTGGTGTAGAGTAACAATGGGCATTGTTGCCCTAGATTGTTGACTATATAATCCCTTGGACCCCTAGATGCAAAGAAAACAACAAGTGGGAGAATGTTGGGTATGTGTTATATTCTTTACATGTGTGTGTGTGGGTGCGTCAGGTTCGACCACTGTGTCTAACGATCCCTCTAGTAGTGATACTTGTGTTGTGTGCATCGGGCACTTTCCTAGGGGGGTCCCAGGGGGGAGCAGGTATGCCCCCCCTGGTTACGCGCAGCGTTCGGCACCGGGTGTCAGCCCGGGGCCAACAGGGTTCGGGGCAACACCCCGAAATTTTTTTTTGGGCGGTTTTGCTATTTTTAGCGATTTACTAAATTAATCCCGGATTAGGAATTAGGGTTTTGGTATCTACGGAATACCTAAAAACATTATATGTATTGTATGGTGAATGGTGAAATTCGATAATGAATATAAGAAAGGTTTTCCCGGTTGAGGGTTTTCGATATAAAATCTCTGTGTACTCTGTGTATGAGCCATTGATTAAATTTTGTTTTGCTTAAGAATCTATATGCATTGCTTTACTTCACAGGTTTAAAACTTACATCTTTCACCTATGTGACCAAGCGTGGACCAGGTTGGGTGGGATCTTTCACCACCGAGCTGATCTCTAGGATTTGTTAAGTCAAAACCCTCAAAATCCCCAAGTGCATGGGCTCACTAGCAAGAAGCCAAATATCAAATGATAAACAACATAATGAGAGAATAGAGGCCCCTATCTCTCTTTTATCCTCCCTGCTCACCTTGTCTCTCCAAATGACTTTTTCTTTATTTAATTATTAATTAATTAACTAAATCACTTTAATTAATTAATTAACCATTTTACCTCTAAAAAGTCGCTTATCTCTCCTTGTGGCTTCTCTGGCAACTGAAAGTCACTTCTCATCATCCTATCATATAGTGCTATTCTTTCCAATTCCAATGAACTATTACACTAAGAGGTCCCTCCAAGTATTATGCCCAATATGACCTCCTTAGTGAATTTAATTAACATATAGCCCAAAATAACTCAAAATTATGGAAATCGACGGAATGCCACGGAACCAAAGCCAAGTTGTATGGAATGGATCATGATGATGAAATAAGATGAACGATGCAAGTCAAACCCCAAAAAACCCCTCAATAGCTCATGTACTCGCTATAACCTCCATCTGGCTACTTTGGTCATCATAACACTCTATAATATAATGATGTCCCAAAGTGGGGACGTTACAGTCCTCCCTGCTAGAATATTGTTGTCCTCAAGCAATAACTGAATCAATCCACATATAATACCGGGGTCCCATGTCCTCCTGTGGGACGCAAAGTAAGCTCCATCCAAAGTTGAACTATCACGCACTCTACTCCCTGGATCCCATATCAAGACTCGAACTGCAATACCCTGTGAGGCATAATCATGTAACATAACAACACCATGAGTCTCATGCAAATGACACATGACCTCAACCCGGAATGAGTCTATCCTCCAAGTCCATACCAAGAGCAACATGGTCTCCACCAACTACACATGTTGTTGTCATAGTGAGGTACTACAAGACCTCAATGAATCACCCTCAAGTGACGTGCTCCCCTCAATACTGAAGCTCAATGGAAAGTCAAAGTGACTTTCCCCTGCAAGGATCCACTTACCTCTATCAATCGATGAAATGCTCAATCCTGCAATCCCCGGGTCCCATACTAGTCTCTGCCCAGGATCACCACGCTGACGTTGCACTACTCTAATCATGACTGTTTGCTCATAGTATACATACTGGATCCCCCACTCCTAGGTCCTTATGCTGAAATACCTTTGAAAACTGGACTTGTTGTCAAGAAGTTGCACTTGTAAAAGTATCTCTGTGGAAGTAACCTCTGCCCAACCATCTCCATACTCGATCATGAGTATCAAAAGGAAGAACATGTCTCGCCTCATAGGACAATCCCCTGCAAGCCCTCTCGAAACCATCCAAGAGTGAAGTATGTTGCTCTCTAGCGCAACCTGGGCCATCATAAAGTGAAACAACCTACTAACCAAATGGACTTCCGGATCCCATGGAAAACTTGGAAGTTCATCACTTCCAATCCCCACTAATTGCTCATGTGTCATACCGATAACTGTCGGAAGCCCTCCATGCTTATCTGAATCTGAATCTGTGTTGCCCTCTGAGATATCCACTATCCCATGGACTATGATGCTCACCATCACGCCCAAGGTCTCAATTGTCTGTCTTTGATGGTCCACCCCTATCTTGTTGTATGCAATAAAAGCACTCCTGTTAGGTGGTCCCGGCCTATCAACTCTCCCTGTCCCTTGCCACTGTCTATCTCCCCCTATGTTGTTGTCAATGATGAAAGTGTCGGGAAATGCTAACAGAAACATCTGTAACTGACTGTAGGACTGGAAAGTATCATATGCTTTGGTCAATCACAAGGATTCAACCAAAAGCTCGTCCACCGGTACCCATGGTAAATACTCGCCTGTAGTCATCACTGAACCCCAATCATCAGGTACAACCGGGGGTAACTCCTCAAATTGCGGGTCAACCACTCTCCATCCATCATCGCTCATGCAACTGTTGATACTGTGAAGGTGATCTCCCAGATCTATACACTGCTACAAGGGAGAGGAATCTCCATGCTCTACTAAGTATGTCTCCTCCCTTCAATCCAGTGCGTCCCTTTGAATCCCACTGTACACCTCGGCATGTCTCTGTGAACTATCACTCACCACTGTATGCTCCTGCATACTCATGTAATCTCTTGTATACTCCTGCAGCATCACGGATCCTGGGTGTACTACTGGTTCAACCTCTACATGAAGGTCATCCAATCATGGAACACAAATGAAAGTGTCCTCGTAACTGCCCCTGGCTCTAGAGTCCCCATGCATGTGTGAGTACTCGACTGTCTCAAAGATCCTTGTGTAGGGTAGCTCCTGTGACACGTGGACATCCTCCTGTGTCTATGGATCATATCTCTCCATCTTCGTCAGTGGTCCTGGGTTCTCCTCATGCTCCTCCATCAACTGGTGCTCCTCTGCTAAACCACCAGCATCCTCTAGCAATGTGGTTAAAGGATATATCTGACTCTCTGCTAAGATAGATGTAGTGGATCTTTGTCTGATCTCCTCAAGGAGCTCCTCTAATCTGGACTCTGATTCTTGAAGGGTTGTCTGTGTGCCTTTCAAGAATCCTCGTGTGCTCCCCAACTCATGAGTGAGTCGGTCCACCTCCAGCTCCTGCTCCTGCTCCCTCAAGGCCCTGTGATACATCTCGCCAACCTCCAATAGGTAGTCTCTGTCCATCAACAACTGTTGGTAGTCGACCCTCATCATAGTCACTCTCTCCCTCAGAGTATGAAAGTCATCAATGGAAAATCCCCCATCTGAACTATCATGTGCCATTGATGCCCTCCAGCAACAATCTGCCACCAATGCATATGTGTCATCAATGCACCTAGTGGCTGCCATGATCATGTCCTCCCTGACTCTCAACTGTCATACCAAGTATCGGGACTCCTGATCATAGTCCTACTAAGGTGCTACCTCATGCCCCTCACTGCTAGTGTCAACCCTGGAATCCCCAACAACACTCTCCGCAAAAGATAAGGCACTGCACTGCCCATTGTCCATTGTGCTACTGGTTTCTCCTGTATGCCACTGCACACCATCACCAACTGCTACCGTCATCTGAATCACATTGTATCCTATATGGGCAGTTGTATCCTCATGTGCACTCACCCTGCTACTATCATCTGCGCACGGATCCCATACAGATGTGTCCAAACACGTGCTATGGTCATCCCGACCAATAAGGGGTACATCCTCATCACTGCAGACCGGTCCTGGAAGTAAGTGTCCCATCAAACTATCAGTCTCCACAACCTGATCAAACAATGAAATCTCCAAAGAGGTGACCCACTCTCCTCATAGGCATGTGTAAGATCAACTGTCTCCAAGTCATGTCTCTCATGAAGGTCCACCTGTCCCTGGTGTGCAATCCATGCGCAGGGCTCCACCACTATATTTGTAATGACACTGATATCCTCCTGTGTCATGGCTATCATAGGTGTCTGAGAAGGTACCAACTGTGTCACAGTCACCATCGGAAGCCCATCTTGTCTAGGTGCTAACACGTGTGAATCTCCACTAGTGTCACCACGTTGTTGAAGTGTAAGGTCATCAACACTATGTGATATGACTACTAAAGCACAAGTGCTATCATCATGTCCATCCAACTGTCCCTCCAATGCGCAAGGGTCACTATCCTCCCCAAGTGTGCAAGAGTCACTAGCCTCTACAAGTGCGCAATAGTCACTAGTCTCCTCGTGCTGCTCTAAATATGAATCTATGGTTGCATCCCCATGTATCTCCTTATCCTCACTGGCATAGTGCATCTCAATAATGTGCCTCTTACCTTTACCCCTACATCTATGATCTGGATCCCAAGGCACTTTGCAGCTGTAGCAAAGTTGCCTGCTCCTAATGGATGTAGGAATATTGTGTTCTTCCTTCCATCTACTAGCTGGTAGTGATGTTTCCTCTCCCCATTGTCTACATAGTGCTCTAGTATTTTGTATGTCTGCCATCAACTCACGTATGGCTAGATCCAATTCTACCCGAAGCTTTTCCTGTTTATCCATTTCTCCTTATGGAAGACCCCTCATGCTGGGAGGAGTCTAAGCTCTGATACCATTGTAATGTTCCCAAGACAATATGCCAAGAACATTGTGTTTTTCATTGATTTATAGGTGTTTTCTGGTTGTGGCATTTCATCAAACACTTTGCAGATTTATGTCTCATGAGTTGAGCTAGGGTTTATAATGATGGTTCTTTATGTTTTTTGCAGCCAATTAATCAAGAAGATATAGCATTGGAATGTACTCAACAAGATGCAAGATCAACAATACAAGAAATAACCAAAAATACCTCAAATCCGGTTTATTCATAGTAGTAGAAGATCTTGATACAATAGATCTACAGATCTGGAACAATAGAGCTGAGAATTCATAACAAAATGACAATAACCCAAGAAGACATAGCACAAGCCTCCAAAGCCCACATAGCTGCAAAAGATAAATGACAAACTAAGATCTTTGCCCACTGATGGACCAATCCCTCAAGTTGGGAGAGTTGCACACTAGTCCTGGTAGTAGCTCTATGGAAGATTTCGGCCCTCTTCCTCCTTGGCCCCAATAGCCACTAAAACACTTGGGAAGAGTAGATCTGAAGGCTAGAAACAATATAGGGAAGTTCCCTTGCCGAATGATGAATTTTGTACCCTTCCCATGAATAGATCTACTTCAGCAATTGTGCCCTTCCTCTAGGAGAAATCGTACCATCCACACTATAAATCAATACTCTGCCCAAACACCGTCGAGATAGTCCAAGAAAGGCGCCATGGCCTTGTAATGATCCCAAGCCATTATGCAAGGATCATCACAGTTTTGGTGTCTTTTTTTTTTAAACTTTTTCTGAGAGGTATTTCGTCAAACAGTTTGCTGATCTATTTGTTTAGATGTGTTTATACGTGTGTACGCAGCAAATAACAGAAAGAGATAACCATGGAACATACCTCAACCATATGCAATAAGATAGACAAGCCAAAACATCTCAAATCTTCTTTATTCATAAAATAGAAGAACCTGCTACAATGGAGATGCCGATCTGAAATGCTCAACAGATGGCCAAATAGATAACAAGTATGAGCTGCTACAAAATGCTCCCGACAATACAAAATAAGCCTCCAAAGGCTAGATAAGAGATGAAGACCAATGCCAAGTGCCAAACCCCTCAAGCTGGAAGATGCCACGCTCTACTGGATAACTGAAGCTCCTCAACAATTCAGCCCCGGTGCCAAAGGTGTCCAATCACCTCCAGAAAGATGCCAAACAGTAGAACGAGTGATGGTAAGAACAACCCAGGTGCCCAAATCTCCAAGATCCCTCTCAACCTCTGTAGATCTGAACTCCTCCACTGAATGGTGCGCCCCACTAGATGACTGAAGCCCTAGATTATTCGGCCCTGATGAAGAAGGCCTCCAAATGCTCTGAAACTCTCCACAATGAAGATCAAAACGCTGCAATGAGAACCCAAGTGCTCAAATCCTCAAAATACCTGCTAGATCCTTAGATCTAGCTACCCTCCAAATAATGGTGCACTCTCCTCTTGGGAAAACGTCCCACTCTCAATACAAATCGATCCTCCACTGAAAGACTCCGGAAACCCACCAAGAATAATGCCAAGACACCTGCAAAGGAAACCCAATACCTGGAATTCTCGGAATCCCTTCTCCTCAGTTAGGACGAATCCTTCCTCAATGAATGGTGTGCCCCCCTTGCTGAAAACCCTCAACTGGTGCGCCCTCTCTCTATCTGTACAAGCAACTGATGTGGAATCCTCCTGCAACTGAGTAGATCTAGAACTAGGATGGTGTGGGAGCGTATTGCAGCTCCGAGACCAAGCTTGGGACAAGCTAGGTGGAATCTTTCACCACCGAATCGTCCTCTAGGGTTTGTTAAGTCAAAACCCTCATGTTGGGCTCACTAGCTAGAAGCCAGAAATCAAAATAAGATCATACATGAATGAATGAGAAGAGGCCCTTGCCTTTGCTTTATACTTTTGGCTCACCTTGTCCCTCCAAAGTGACTTTCATTTTATTAATATTTAATTAATTAATTAAATCACTTTAATTAATTAATTAACCTTTTTACCTCTAAAAAGCTCCTTATCTCTCCTTGTGGCTTCCCTAGCCATTGAAAGTCACTTCTAGCCATCCCATCCCGTAGTGTTGCTTCTCCCGATTCCAATGAGCTATTACACTGAGAGGTTCCTCCAAGTAATGTGCCCAAAATGACCTCTTCAGTGAATTTCATTGACTTATAGCTCAAAATAGTCAAAATCATGGAAATCGTCGAAATGCAACGGAACCAAAGCCAACCTGTGCGGAATGGCTCATAATGATGGAATATGATAAGCAATGCAAGCTGGACCCCACAATGCCTCTCAATAACCCCTGTACTCGCTATAACCTCCATCTGGCTACTCTGGTCATCATAACCCTCTGCACTGTGCTAATGTCCCAAAGTGGGGACATTACAGTCCTCCCTGCTAGAAAATTGTTTAACCTCAAGCAATACCCAAGTCCCTCCAAGTAAAATACCAAGATCCCATGTCCACCTGTGGGATACATAGTAGAACTCATCCAAAGATGAACAATAGTACACTCCACCCCCTGGATCCCATATCAGGAAGTGAACTGCAATACTCTGCGAAGCATAGTCCTGAAAGATATCAACCCTGTGAACCTCCTGCATATGACACATGGCCTCATCTCGGAATGAGTCCATCCTCCAAATCTCTACCAAGATCCGCATGGCCTCCATCAACTACACATGTTGATGCCAGAATGAGGTACTGCAAGACCTCCGTGAGACACCCTCAAGCACTGTGCTCCCCTCAACACTGAAGCTAAATGGAAAGTTAGAACAACTTTCCTCTGCAAAGGTCCACTCGCCCCTGTCAGTCAGTGAAATGCTCAACCTTGCAATCCCTGGGTCCCATGCTAACCTCTGTCAAAGATCACCATGCTGGCCCTGCACTACTCTGACCACGACTGTCTGTCCCCTGCATACATACTGGATCCTCCTCTCCTGGATCCTCAAGCTGAAATACCTGTGACCACCAGACTTGTTGTCCAGAAACTGTATCTGTAAAGGCATCTCTGTAGAAGAAGTACCTATCCACCCATCTCCATGTTTGATCATGATGATCAAGAGTGACAAGCTGCCTCGCTCTATCGGACAAATCCCTGCAGGCCCACTCCAAACCGACCACTGGTGGAGTGTGTGGCTCTCGGGTGTAACCTGGGTCACCATGCAGTGGAACACCCTGCTAATCAAGTGAACTCACGGGTCCCATGGCAAACTTGGAAGTTTATCACTTCCAATCTCGTCTAACTACTCTTGTGTGAGACTGATCACTGTCAGAAGTCCTCTATGCTCATCTGCTATCCTCCTCATGCTGCTGTCAATGATAAATGTGTCGAAAAAGGATAACAGAGATATATGTAGCTGACTGTAGGACTAGAATGCGTCACATGCTTTGGTCAATCCCCAAGATTCGACCAGAAGCTCGTCCATCAGTATCCATGACAAATACTCTCCTGTGGTCATCACCGAATCCCAACCATCCAGTATAGCTTGAAGTAACCCCTCCGGCTGCTAGTCAACCAACCTCCATCTCTCACCTCCCATGCAACTACTAAAATGGTGAAGGTGCTCACTCATAACTATGGGTTGCTGCAAAAGAGTGAAATATGCATACTCCCCTAAGTGTGTCTGCACCCTGCAAGGCACTATACTCATCTAAATGTCACCATACATCTCGGCAACTCTGTGAACTATCCCCCATCACTGTATGCTCCGACATACTCAGGTCGTCTCCTACAGACTCATGCTGCATCATAGATCCGAGGTGTGTTGTTGGATCAACCTCTACCTGGAGGTCAACTGCTCTCGAAACACAAATGGAAGTGTCCTCCATCAACTGGTGCTCCTCTGCTAGACCACCAACATCCTCTAACCATGTGACTGACTAATACATCCGAGTATCCACTAAGACAGATGAAGTGGATCTCTTATGGATCTCCTTAGGAGACTCATATGTCCTAGGCTCTGATTCTTGAAGGGCGGTCTGTGTGCCTCTCAAGAATCCTCGAGTGCTCTCCAACTCCTGAGTGAGTCGATCTACCTCCAAATCCTACCCCCTCAAGGCCCTGTGATACAACTCGCCAATCCCCAGTAGGTAGTCCCTATCTGTCAACAACTGCTAGTAGTCAGTCCTCATCATAGACACTCTCTTCCTGAGAGTGTGAAAATCCTCCATCTGAGCTACCCTATGCCACCGATGCTCTCCAACAGTAATCTGCCATCACTGCACACATGTCATCAATACATCTAGTCGTTGCCATGATCATAGCCTCACTAACTCTCAACTGTGTTGTTAAGTGGTGTGACTCCTGATCATGGTCATACTGAGGTGCCATCTCAGACCCCTCACTGCTAGTGTCAGTCCTGCTAGTGCCAACTCTAGAATCCCCAAAAACACTCTCTGCATAAGATGACGTGCTAAACTGTCTATCGTCTACTGTGCTGCTGGGTACTCCTGTATGCCACTGCATCCCATCACTAGATGCCATCTCCCCCTGACTCACACTGTATCCTGTATGAGCAGTTGTATCCTCCTGTGCACTCAACCTGCTACTATCATCTGCGCCTGGATCCCATATAGTTGTGTCCAAACACATGCTATGGCCATCCTGAATACTAAAGAGTGCATCCTCATCAATGCAATATGATCCTGGAAGTACGTGCTCCATCCACCTGTCAGCCTCTGCAATCTGCTAAACCAATGGAGTCTCCAATAGCTGTGACTCCATCCCCTCTAGTTGACCTATATGTGTGAGGTCAACTCCCTATACGTCCTGTACCTCCTCCTGGACCTATGGGTCTACCTATCCATGGTGTGCATCCCTCACACTAAGC
This sequence comes from Picea mariana, assembly GCA_032191745.1. Classification (NCBI taxonomy): domain Eukaryota; kingdom Viridiplantae; phylum Streptophyta; class Pinopsida; order Pinales; family Pinaceae; genus Picea; species Picea mariana. The sequence continues at coordinate 130,724 of JASDQU010011543.1, read as the reverse complement.
TCATCCATCATACCTGTCATGCCACTAATCTCCTCATGTGACATGGCTATCATGGGTGTCTGAACAGGTGACAGATGTGTCACGACCCCCATAGGAAGCTCATCATCTCTAGGTGCTAACACGTGTGACTCCTCACTAGTGTCACCACACTGCTGAGGCGTAAGGTCATCAATGGTATGTGATATGTCTGCTGAGACACTGGTGCTATCGTCCTGTCCATCCAGCTGCCTATCCACTACACAAGGGCCATCCTCCTCAAGCGTGCAAGCATCACTAGTCTCTGTGCAAGAGTCATCATCACTATCCTTTGAGGGAGTCACTATCACTAGCCTCTGTGCAAGATTCACTGTCATCATCCGACTGCTCCGGATCAACATCTATCGCTCCATCCACACACACCTCATCCTCCCTGTCATAGTGTGCTTCAATAGTGTGTTTTTGATCCCTACACCTATGATCAGGTTCCCACGACCCCTTGCAATAGTGGCAAGGTTGTGTGCTCCTACTGGGCGTGGGGTTTCTGTATTCTTCCCACCATCTAGCTGCTTCTTTTTTCTTTTCACCTGCTATGATGATCCCCTGTAAAATATCCCATTTGCTCCAATGGGGATTTCTATAGGCTGCATATTGTGGGAAGGTTATTATAGCCTTGGTTTCCTTGCTAAGGCCGGCATACATGATCTCCAACCATGGTATCTCAAAGGCTATCTTATCCACTTCTTTCCAACTATCCATTTATCCCTATGGAAGACCCCTCAGCTTTGCAGGATTTAAGCTCTGATACCACTGTAATGATCCCAAGCCATTATGCAAGGATCATCACGGTTTTGGTGTCTTTTTTTTTTTAAACTTTTTCTGAGTGAGGTATTTAGTCAAACAGTTTGTTGATCTATTTGTTTAGATGTGTTTATATGTGTGTACGCAGCAAATAACAGAAAGAGATAACCATGGAACATACCTCAACCATATGCAAAAAGATAGACAAGCCAAAACATCTCAAATCTTCTTTATTCATAAAATAGAAGAACCTGCTACAATGGAGATGCCGATATGGAATGCTCAACAGATAGCCAAATAGATAACAAGTATGAGCTGCTACAAAATGCTCCCGACAATACAAAATAAGCCTCCAAAGGCTAGATAAGAGATGAAAACCAATGCCAAGTGCCAAACCCCTCAAGCTAGAAGATGCCACGCTCTGCTGGATAACTGAAGCTCCTCAACAATTCGGCCCTAGTGCCAAAGGTGTCCAATCACCTCCAGAAAGATGCCAAACAGTAGATCGGGTGATGGTAAGAACAACCCAGGTGCCCGAATCTCCAAGATCCCTCTCAACCTCTGTAGATCTGAACTCCTCCACTGAATGGTGCGCCCCACTAGATGACTAAAGCCCTAGATAATTCGGCCCTGATGAAGGAGGCCTCCAAATGCTCTGAAACTCTCCACAATGATAGATCAAAACACTGCAATGAGAACCCAAGTGCTCAAATCCTCAAAATACCTGCTAGATCCTTAGATCTAGCTACCCTCCAAATAATGGTGCACCCTCCTCTTGGGAAAACGTCCCACTCTCAATACAAATCGATCCTCCACTGAAAGACTTCGAAAAGCCACCAAGAATAATGCCAAGACACCTGCAAAGGAAACCCAATACCTGGAATTCTCGGAATCCCTTCTCCTCAGCTAGGACGAATCCTTCCTCAATGAATGGTGCGCCCCCCTTGCTGAAAACCCTCAACTGATGCACCCTCTCTCTATCTGTACAAGCAACTGATGTGGAATCCTCCTGCAACTGAGTAGATCTGGAACTAGAATGGTGTGGGAGCGTATTGCAGCTCCGAGACCAAGCTTGGGACAAGCTAGGTGGAATCTTTCACCACCGAATCGTCCTCTAGGGTTTGTTAAGTCAAAACCCTCATGTTGGGCTCACTAGCTCGAAGCCAGAAATCAAAATAAGATCATACATGAATGAATGAGAAGAGGCCCTTGCCTTTGCTTTATACTTTTGGCTCACCTTGTCCCTCCAAAGTGACTTTCATTTTATTAATATTTAATTAATTAATTAAATCACTTTAATTAATTAATTAACCTTTTTACCTCTAAAAAGCTCCTTATCTCTCCTTGTGGCTTCCCTAGCCATTGAAAGTCACTTCTAGCCATCCCATCCTGTAGTGTTGCTTCTGTCGATTCCAATGAGCTATTACACTGAGAGGTTCCTCCAAGTAATGTGCCCAAAATGACCTCTTCAATGAATTTCATTGACTTATAGCTCAAAATAGTCAAAATCATGGAAATCGTCGGAATGTAACAGAACCAAAGCCAACCTGTGCAGAATGGCTCATAATGATGGAATATGATGAGCAATGCAAGTTGGAACCCACAATGCCTCGCAATAACCCCTATACTCGCTATAACCTCCACTGGCTACTCTGGTCATCATAACCCTCTACACTGTGCCGATGTCCCAAAGTGGGGACATTACAGGCCTCTACCATGCTAACTCAATAGACAAACCCCTTGAATCTCCTTCTCCTTGCCCAAATCGAGTGGATCAAGTTCCTTTGGTGCGCCCTCCTGCTGGAAACCCTCAATGGTGCGCACCCCTTCCCTTTGGTACCTATGGCTAATGTAGAATCCACCTGTGACTGAATAGATCTGATGTAGAATGGTGAGGGAGGAATCTTTCACCTCCATGACCAAGCTTGGACCAGGTTGGGTGGGATCTTTCACCACCGAGATGATCTCTAGGGTTTGTTAAGTCAAAACCCTCAAAACCCCCAAGTGCATGGGCTCACTAGCAAGAAGCCAGATATCAAAAGATAAACAACATAATGAGAGAATAGAGGCCCTTATCTGTCTTTTATCCTCCCTGCTCACCTTGTCTCTCCAAGTGACATTTACTTTATTTAATTATTAATTAATTAATTAAATCACTTTCATTAATTAATTAACCATTTTACCTCTAAAAAGTGGTTTATCTCTCCTTGTGGCTTCTCTGGCCACTGAAAGTCACTTCTCATCATCCTATCCTGTAGTGCTATTCTTCCCGATTCCAATGAGCTATTACACTAAGAGGTTCTTCCAAGTATTATGCCCAATATCACCTCCTTAGTGAATTTAATTAACATATAGCCCAAAATAACTCAAAATTATGGAAATCGTCGAAATGCCACAGAACCAAAGCCAAGTTGTGCGGAATGGATCATGATGATGAAATTAGATGATCGATGCAAGTCGGACCCCAAAAAACCCCTCAATAGCTCCTATACTCGCTATAACCTCCATCTGGCTACTCTAGTCATCATAACACTTTGTAATATAATGATGTCCCAAAGTGGGGACATTACAAAACCCCTCAAATTTTTTGATAGGGATTTGTCTCCTGGTGACAAGTGTTGCATCGATGAAGTTGTGGGTGGCTCCACCATCGATCATTGATGTGACTCTCTTCCCTTGTAAAAGACCTTTGATCCTGAATGTATAGTATCTGGGGACACCTGAAAGTGTGGCAATGGTCACTCTTTTGACTCTCTCCTGCAATGGTGTCTGTTCTGTAATCTCCAGGTGTGGCATCTCGTCACCGCTTTGTCCACTATCCTGTATGTGATTTGTCTCTCCCTCATCATCGTCCTCTTCATCGAAAAGTACTTCTATGTAATGTACTTTCCCATGTCTCAGTGACCCGACTCCCAAGGTTCTTTGCAACTATAGCAAAGCTTCTTCCTTAGTTCTCTCTGAGTCTCCTCATCCATCCTGTCCTTCCCCGTCCATGTCTTCTGGCGAGGTTTCGTTGCTTGACCCTTTTGTGGAATAAAGAGTTTCACTGGTGCCTTCTTGGTTGTTGTCTCTGCCATATCCTAAGTCTTCATGATGGCATCCTGTAATGTGAGTGGTCTAAAGGCCTTCACCCAACCTCTCAAGGGTTCAGCTAGACCCTCTGTGAATAGCATCACCAACCTCTGCTCAGAAATATCAGTCACCATTATTGCCATCCTCTAAAACTTTGTGATGTATGCCTCTAGTGTACCTATCTACTTCAATTGCGCCAATTCCTTGAAGTGGATCTCAAGGTCCTTCCTATCGAACCAGTCCATCAGTCTCTGGGTGAAATCCACATATGATGTGATGTTGGAATGCCCCAATGTTATTAGCCCATGGTACCACCACTCATGAGCTTCACCATCCAAGTGTAGGGTGGCAAACTTGATTGCATCTGCCTCTGTCATCGGGTTAATCTAGAAGTACGTGTCCAAATTGTGCACCCATGCTCTGGCTATGCTCTTGGCAAACTCTTCAAACGATGGGACTGTCAACTTCCCTATCTTGCGCATAAGGTCAAAATTTTATTGGTCCTGTGTTATCCTAGATTTGTTCCTCATCCTGAAGTTGAAGTAGTCGTTGTAAGACATCTCTACCTGAATCTCCTCTGCTAGCGCATGGTACTCTCTGAAGTAGTTAGAGACCTCGTCAACTGGATCCGGCTGGCCCTATGCCCCTGTAGTTTGTTCCTCAAGGAATGGGGGTAGCAACGGTTTGGGTGTCCTCCTACTACCTTTCTGTAAGGCACTTTGTGTTGGAAGATGGGTATTGTTACCCTCAACATGAGCTCTTGCCCCTCCATGACTGCCATTTGGTCCCATTTTCCCTCATTGTCCTACCAATTGTACAAGTACCTCAAGGGTCTATTGTTGGGTCCTTATCAACTCATCTTGTCTCTGAGCGGCTACTACCTGTTTCTGGTTGGCCTCCTCCTGACTCTTGTTCAACTAATTTAGTAGCCTAAGCACAAGATCTCTTGTGATCTTCGAGTTATCATTCATGTTTCCTTCCGGTCCTAACCCTATTTGATTTTCTCCCGTTTCTTCCTCCTCCGAGAGGGGTTGTCCTCCACGTCCTCTTCTCCTAGTCATCAATGTAGTTACAGGCTAGCAGAATCACCAGCTCTGATACCACTATAATATCCCCCAATACACTATACTAAAATTTGAGTGCTTGTTGAGTATTTTAGCTGAATGATTTCGTCAAACAATTGCATAACAGGGGTTCTTAGGACTGTAAAATGTATTGTAACTTTCTACAAACAATTAATAAGCACTTAACTCCAACTTTGGTCAACACAATGCACATGATGTAGGGAAGACAATAATGGCATTTTATTATGGATGGGTAAACCAAGTACAACAACAATATAACTTCTACTGGTTGCTATAGCAGTTGTAACAAAACATACAATAAACAATAAACCAAGATTGGATGCCACTATCCCTCTAGTAGATAATCTCATTGTTAAAACCCTTGCCAAAGCGTCTCAGCTCCTTCAGGAATCTCATCAGACAGGCACTTCCACGTGGGTTTGTGTCAACACATGGGAGTCGTCCTTGTAGCCTCTCAAAAAACCTTAGGAAGTTCACTTTATGAGTCAATTATTAAAGTGAATGACCTTTTAGAGTAATGTGAAATTAATTAAGTTAAATGCCTAAGTTTACTTGGCATTAATAACTTAAGTGAGTTGATTAAGTCCTAGCCATTAGATCTAAAGTGAAAGTGAGATTAGATCTCAATCGTTGATCACTTTAGAAGTGATCTAGGGTTTTGGACTTAGGGTTAACTCAATGTAATAAAAGGCAACCTAAGTGAGAGGATGAGACACAGAAAGTACATTGGAGCAAAGAGGGATTCTTTGCTCATGTACTTGTGTCATACACAGAGTGAGGAGATCTCATTGATTGGGTGAAGAACAGTTCATCCAAGTGTGAGTGGGCAAGGCTGAGGAAATGAGCAAAGGGTCAGCAAGGGAGATAGCAGCCAAGTGGGCTAGGCTATTTGTTGTATTGTATTCCTCTGATGGGCCATTATCCGTGGATGAGAGCCCAAGGATTTTAATTAATAAAATCAAACTCGGATCCGGTTTTCCCTTCGAGGTTTTTCCAGGGGTGTTTACCCAAATATCTTGTTAATGTTTAAGCCATTATTATAGATGTTTGCATTTCATTAGATAACAATAGCATAATCCAAGATCACTGAGAAATACACAATCACAAGAGACACAACATTTATCCTGGAAAACCCTCTAGGGGAAGAAAACCCAACAAAACTTCCTTAATATAGATAGCCAATACAATGCCAAGAGATCTCTTAAACTAATACAGAAAGTCCTCTCCTAGATATGCGCCACTCTCTCTCTCCTTCTTCTCCGGTAGTAGATCTGAACTTGTCTCTCAAAATGAGCAAGTGAGTTGTGTCTAAGTGAGGCGCTAGCCTCCTTTACTTATACAGGTCTGACACGCATGAAGTGTCTCTTCACTGGCAGGGCCGACTTCTCAAACTGGGTGGGTAAACCCAACTTTATTATATTTCTAGGCCTCTTTAATATCTGTTGGGGCCGACTTCTTATTCTGCCTATTACAATTGTCTTTTGACCAATCCGCAAAAGGGGATTTGGTCCTATTACAATAACCGACATGATCAATCCACAATGGGGATTGATCCTATGAATAATATATCAATAATAATAAGAATACTCTTTGCAATTACATTATTTCAACACTCCCCCTTAACAAGAAGGGTATTCTTCAGCAGCATCATGCGAGAGAGAGAGGACAACATCAAGTGGGTGAGAGGACAACATCATCAATATCATCTTGGAACACTAACTAGCGTATCTATAAATCATCAGAAGTTTTCTTCATCGGCAACATTGTCATTCTCAAAGGAATGCCATCATCATCTGCATCAATATGTATTAGTATAAAAACTGATACACCATCATCATCACAGCACAAGGCTGGCTCATCATAATACAAGACTGGCTTTACATCATAGCTGTCAAGTTGGAAGCTCAGTACTTGTCTCATCTCAATGTCTTGCTTTACGTCACAGTACTCAGGCTGGAAGCAAGATACTAGACTGGCTTTACGTCACAGCTATCAAGCTGGAAGCACAGTACTAGTCTCATCTCATCGTCTTGCTTTACGTCACAACACTCAAGCTGGAAGCAAGATACTCATCCTGCTTTACATCACAACCATCCAGTCGGAAGCAGGATACTAGACTGGCTTTAAGTCACAGCTATCCAACCGGAAGCTTAGTGCTAGTCTCATCATATCACCTTGCTTTACGTCTAACAACTAGGTCAGAAGCAAGGAACATCTGTTCTTGCTTTACGTCTGACAACTAGATCAGAAGCAAGGAACATCTCATCTTGCTTTACATCTGCCAACTGGATCAGAAGCAAGGAACATCTCATCTTGCTTTACGTCTGACAACTAGGTCAGAAGCAAGGTACATCTCATCTTGCTTTACGTCTGACAACTGGGTCAGAAGCAAGGAACACATCTCATTTTGCTTTACGTCTGACAACTGGGTCAGAAGCAAGGTACACGTCATGCTTTACGTCACAACCACAAGGTCGGAAGCAGGGAATATCTCATCATAGCAACTACTCCCCCTTTCATGGAAGGTCCTTTCGGACTATGCCAAGCTTATCTTGGAATTACTCAAACTTCACACGAGATAGGGGCTTGGTCAACACGTCAGCAATCTGTTCATCCGTGCTAATGTACTGGAGCTTTAAGGCTCCTCTCTGTACCATGTCACGGATGTAATGATAACGGATCTCTATGTGCTTCGACTTGTCGTGGAATACAGGATTCTCTGGCATTTTTATGCAGCTCTGGTTATCAAGGTTGCTCTCTTCTCTAAATCAAATAGGTCGGTCAGCAACTTTCGAAGCCATATAGCTTCGCACCTAGCAGAACATGCAGCAATGTATTCTGCTTCCGTTGTGCTGAGA
>JASDQU010011543.1:68864-114799 GCA_032191745.1 Picea mariana | reverse complement strand
GAAAAGTTCAATGGGTAACGAACCCAATCCAACCTAGTAATAGGTATGAAATTCTTTCCCATGAGGAAAATGTCTCTACCTTGGAAATAGTAGGAATCCTTTTTTTTTATGTTGGTACATCCTTTGAAGTTCCACTCTTGGAACAAAACCCTGATTTTGTTTCCTCACCAGAAGTTGATAATAATATGTCTAAGCAAGATGAGGAACTACCACATTCCTCATCCAAAGATCTTCATCCTTCATACACTGACCCTATTCATTCCAGTGTTCCTCGAGAAGATGAACAGAAAATGGATGAGGACAAAGAAAAGACTATTACATAAGGAAAACCACAAAAAAGGACTAGTAAGAAACCATAAAGGAAAAAAGAGAAGAGGCATTGGAAAAGGAGAAAGAACTGGGACAATGAACCATAGTTGACAAAATGTTGAAAGACACAAGAGGCACGAGGAATCAAAGTGGCTCAAACCCGCCTCATAGTGAGACCCACAAATCTATAAATAAATTATGATATTTGTCTCTTGAAACTGTAGGGGCATGGGTGGCAAGAGTAAAGTAGAATTAGTAATGGATGTGATTAAGCTAGAAAATCACTCGATACTCCTACTCCAAGAGACTAAGTTGGAGGCTAAAGAAGCCTTAAACAAATGCAAAAAAATTATGGAAACATTATGAAGGACATGTACTCAATGAAAGAGGGACCTTTGGGGGGGCTTTGCACTGTGTGGAACATTTTTATCATGCAATTAAACTTCTGCCAACACACTCAACATTTGTCAATGACAAACCTCGTGCATCTACATTCATGTGATGTCTTTGATATAATCAATGTGTACATGCCATCTTTATACTTTGAAAAAGTAGCTTTTGGGGATTCTCTTGCAGCTTTGAGAGGCATTGAATTCTAGGAATGCAGTATTGTGGCAAGAAACTTCAATACCACTCTTTGTTGAAAGGAAATGTGGGGAGGAAATATTATTAGAGACCCCTTAAACGTTGGTTTTAATAACAAATAGAAAATATACAAAACCATGTATAAAGCAAGGGACATCGAGATTTCACACTCAAGAAACCCCTAAAAGAGAAAATGTTATTCAATCAATCATTCATGTGTGTGTTTCTATTGTACAATTGGTCCTTTTATATAACTTTAGGTGACTACAATAACTATTGCATAATTAGATATTTAGTTCAATCATGTGCACAACTATTTCCAAGAATATCTCCTTAAATCTTTCCATGAAGCTCTCAATTAATCTTCATCCCTAACATATATCATTTCTCCTTATCTATGATTCTTACGTAGACTTATATGATTGGTCTACTTCATTAACAAATTACAATGTAATCATTAAACGTCACAAATAGGAGTTAATCCTCCATACTCCCCCTTAACGAATACTTATGATCTCAATATGCAATCATGATCATTTGTCTTTCAACTGTCTTTTGAACTGGTCCCATTTTCATCTTCTAAAATCTTTGCCTTTAATGCGCTTTGTCTTCATCTTCTGCCTTCTAAAATCTTCTTCTTTGGTCTTCTTCATTCTTCATTTTCATTCTTCTTCGATTTACATCTTGTACCTGCAAAATACAAACATTGTTTTAGTTGAAGTCCATATAAAAAAATTACCATCGATCAGAATACATGGATCACTAGTCACTATATCTGTCAATTCTCTAGGAAACATTTTCCCATACATGGTTCAACAACAATTCTTCAGTCAAAAACATTTTCACTTCCCCTACATCATTATTGATCATCATCCTGGGTTTTTTTTGGCTTACCTATAACCAAACTTTGGGTTTTTCTGGGTTACCCTCAACCATTACATCCTCTGGGTTTTACAATGATTTTCCCTTAACCATTACAATTCTCAAGTGGTTTATGTTTACCACAACAATAAAATACATCAAGTGGTTTTTGGTTGACCATGAACCTTTCTCTATCATGACAAGTGGTTTTTGGTTTACCATGAACCATTCAACATTCAAATTATGGGGGTATACTTGCCTCATAATGGCTTACATCAACATTTGACTCAGGTACATACAATTTCAAAATTTCATTTTAGGATAATTTATCCCTTGTACAAACATTGGATCAAAACCATTTTCTTTCCATCATCAAAAAACATTATTCAAGAAGGACCATTTAATTTCCTAGGGATATCATTTTTCATGGATTTATTGCTTTTGTATCTCAATTTTGAAACATTTGGTACTATTTATTCTTACCTTGCTTCTTCGCTTAATCATTCATTCATTTGTGTGCTTCATTCTTCATTTCCATTTTCTGGTGCCATTTTCTTTGCTACTTCATCATTCTCTATCCTTGTATATTTTCTTGTCAATATGCATTTGCCCTTTGCTTCTTATGTTCATGTCTAGGAGTCTTCCCTCTACTTCTCTTTCTTCATCTTCTTTTGTCATCTTGTTGCATAATTCTTCATCTGAATCTTCCACTGCAGTACTTGCATAAAATTGTTTCTTATAGGAGGGATGTCCCCATCCAACAAAACACCTATGACCATGTTTTGGAAAACTTAATTGACACGCCAATGCCATGATTTAACATGACTTAAACTTGACTTGACTTTGACTTTCACTATCACTTTACCAACACATCATTACATAACCAGGATCTTTCGACCCACACTTGGACTTGACTTTTAATTTACTTTGGCTCTTTACATCAACAGATTTCATCTTGACTTTGACTCTTTACATCAACATGCAAACCTTCCATATACCCCATGACTTTAATTTGACTTTGACATTCATTTTGGCTTAGAATCTCAACATGAACTTTATCTCCAACTTTGATTTGTCTTGATTTATTACACCACTAACTTTGAACTTTGAACTTAGTGTGGACCTTTTTACAAAATTACACAAGCTTTGACAAAATTGCACTAATAATACCACCCACCCTTACCTAACATGACAAACTCATAAAATCTAAGAATTTTCAAAAAATCTCCATCAACTCAAATATTGAACTCCTCACACACCATGCAAGGGCGTATATTGCCATTCATTTAGCCTCTTAATCATATTAATCCTTTATGAGGATCCTCTCACACATAGGCACATGTGCTCTTCCCTTTTACATTTGTAAAGAAATAGTCTCAACTTTCAAGAAACCTCACCATTCATGTGCATTAAATATGCAAAGCCTTAAAAATCAATGCACATCCACAACAAATATGAAGATGATCTAGGTAAGTTCTATCTTAATTTAGCTCTTTTACTAGAATATCATTATTGAGTGAGTTGCACTTCTTTCTAACAACGAGGTTTATGCTAAGTGTAGGCTATTTCTCCATCGAAAATGTTAAATGCCATGGCTCTTGATTCTTTCAATAAGAGCAGTCTTCACTTTAACATTTAAAAGTAGCCAACCTCTTCCAAACTTTGTTGACTCTATCACTTGAGTCATTTTGATTGTCCAAATATATATGGTGCCCCTCTTGCTTCAGTGGCAATTTATCTAACACGCATAACAAGACCTATAATAGGATCATTAAAAAAAATTGTCTCCAAATTTATTTTTAAATTAAGTGGCTATGTCCTTAGTCATCACTAGCACTTACATTGCAACCCTCAGTTCTCTAGGTGACCTCTTCTTCGAGCCCTGCCAATCCAGGTTCATGTGGCTTCATTTTGCTCTTTCATAGAAAAACCAAGAGTCCTGCCTTTTCTTCGTTTCCAAACGTTGAGGCTTCATTTGTGGCTAGATATAGCCCGACTCCACCCGTGGACATCGAGTTCTCAATGGTGTTCACACAATGCCTGACAAAATCATGGCCCAAAATAGTAAATGTATGTATTTTCGTTGACATTTCAGCAGGCTTCACGATGGGAGACATAGTGATGACCTTGAATTTCTTGATCTCCATGCATCTTTTTCTGTAGAGCCTGGCTAATTTCAGGACTCAAACTAAATAAAGGTTTTCTAAATTTAAGTTTAGAATTTCTTTTAATGACTTTCTTATACTTGGAATAAACCAGGAATAAACAACAGCAACAGAATAATGATAACAACAGCAACAGAATAATGATAACAACAACAACAGAATAATGATAACAACAACAGAATAATGATAACAACATCAGCAGAATAATGATAAAAACAGCATAATACATACCTCCACCTACAGGTTGGTTTATCTAGTCCCTTTTCTGTCTGATCTTGTTCTTGTTCTTGCCCTTGTTCTTGCCCAGACTGAATATTACCCTCCCAGCCAACTAGGAACAGCCTCTCTGGCTCCTTAGCTCCAGGAATCCTTGCGGTTTCCTGGCCCCCGAGCCCAAAATTCCCAGCAACACCAGTGCCCTGTGAGAACTCCCCACAACCACTCCTTCAATTTCCTCTTCCTCTCCCTCTATTGCAATTCAGAAATCCTCAAATAGAAATAATCATCCCCCTTCCAAGTCCTCCCCTTCTTCCTTATCCTCCTCTCTCAATTCCCCCTCATTAATTCTCAACAACCTTACCCCCCCATTAATTCCCAACAACCTTATCCCCCCATTAATTACTTCACCCACCTTTTAATAATAAAATAATAAAGACTCATTAATATATTTTAATAATTAATTAAATTAATATTTTCATTCATGATAATTACATAGTTAATTAGGGTTGTTACATTTTCTAACAATTCTGGTTTGCTCACTACATCAACCTCAATCAAGTTTGACTCGCGCTCCAACCCTATTTCCATTCTCGACTATAGATTAAATAACATCAAATTTTGTTGTTCTCAATTCTATATTAATATAACAGAAATCCCTTTCCAACATTTCATTTATCATGTTCATATTCATGTGAATTCACTATGGCACAATTTTAATGCCTGGAAATTTCTTTGAATCCTTCAGGAACTCCCATGGATCATAAGGCACGTCATTTAAGAAAATAGTATCAACACCATCACTATCATTAATCTTCATCTTTTTTACATGTTGCGTAGATCACATGCGAAGCTCTGATACCAAATGTTGATTTTAATAACCTGGAGAAAATATAAAAAACCATATACAAAGTAAGGGACGTTGGGAGTTTACACTCAAGAAACCCCGGAAGGGAAAAATTATATTCAATCAATCATTCCCGACGTGTGTTTATGTTGTACAATTGCTCCCTTTATATAACTTTAGGTGACCATAATGGCTCTGTCATAATTAGATATTTAGTTCAACCACATGCATAACTATCTCAAATAATATCTCCTTAAATATTTCCATGAATCTTTCAACTAATCTTCATCCCTAACATCTCTCTTTTCTTCTCATCTATGATTCTTACGTAGACTGCTATGCTTGGTCTACTTCATTAACATATTACAATACATTCATTAAACATCACAAGTAAGAGTTAAACCTTCATTAAGGGATCAGATGGAGGATTTGATCTCTTTCAGGGATCTTGTGGACATTAAACTCATGAGGGGTAGATTCACAAAATCTAATAAAAGGTTAGGTCCATGACATATTGTTGGGTGTCTCGACAGATTTTTAGTCCACAGTTTTTTTCTCAAGAAAGACTATTCGATCTCTTCTAGAATCATTTTGTGGTCTACTTATGATCATGGACCTATCTCGTTGCAACTTAAAGAAATTCCAAACTATGGCCCTATTCCTTTTAGGTTTAATCCTTTATGGATGCATAATGAATCTGCTATAGACATCATCTCTAGAACATGAAGTGGTTGGATAATTGGATCACATGTCTATATTTGGGAACATAAACTAAAAGCAACTGATATTGCCCTCAAGAAACGGGACAAATATTCCTACTCTCCGCCAAAAAAAGAAATCCAATATTGCAAGGAGAAATTAGACCAAATCCATGAAAGGTTAGAACAAGAGCATGTTACATTAAACATGTTAAATGGAGACAAAGAAACCTTCCATAAATACCAAAATGCCTTGCAACCATAAGAATTGAAATGGTGACATGGAAACATACGCTTTGAAATACTAAACCACCCTATGAAATACTCCAACTTTCCTACTTATGAGTCTCTAAGTGTGAAGGCTAAAGTCCCAAATTTTATGGTTAACAACAAGGGACAAGAATACAACCTTTTTTCACAAGCAAGCCAAGGCTAGGATTTGGAAAAACAATGTAAAGGAGATCACCACTCCAAGTGGGGATTCGATGACTTCTTTTAAAGAGATCAAGGCTATTGCACTCTTTTGTTTTGGTGATCTATATTCTAAAAAAGGATGTAGTTGATTCAGAAGAAAATGTGACTTTGTTGGAAAATATTCCTCCCCTAGTTTCCCTGGATGAAAACTTCAATCTTATACAAGAAATATCTAAGGACAAGATTAAGAAAGTTATTTGGGTGCTTGCTCCAGACAAGGCCCTTGATCCAGATGGGTTCTCTATTCATTTTTATAAGGTTTGTTGGCATATCATTAAATTTGATCTTATCCAGATGATAAAATATGTTCAAAAGTATTTTCGGATTAGGGAAGCAACAAATTCTGCATTTCTTGCTCATGTCCCAAAAAAAAAGAATCCCTCTTGCTTTTCAAGATTATGACCCATCTCCTTATGCAATGCTTCCTAGAAAAATCATGTCCAAGATTATAGCCGATAGGCTGAAAAGTTTGCTTCCAAATATTATTTCAGAAAATAAAGGAGGGTTCATGGAGAAAAGGAAAATCATGGACAAATTATTCTAATGTAGGAGGAAATCCACTCCAACAAAACAAAAGGTGACAAAGATGTGATCATCAAAATATATATGGCTAATGTGTTTCGCTAGGTTAGACATTCTTTTATTTTTTATGTTCTTCACAGATTTGGTTTTGGCCCTGATCTCATCATATGGGTCTCTTCTTGTATAAGAAACCCTTGGATTTCCCCTTTGGTCAACGAGCGATCTTCTAGTTTCTTTAAAGCAAGCAAAGGTCTCATACAAGGTTATCCTTTCTCTCCTTTATTATACATCATAGTGGCGTAATCGCTCAAAACAATGCTAGAATCCAAATGAAACAATGGGAATCTCCCTGGAATTAAAATAGTAAGGGGTGTCAAGAGCATCAATCACTCTCAATTTATGGATGACACTCTCTTATTAGAAAGAGATTCCACCATCATGGCCTAGAGATTTAAGAAAAATCTAGATCTTTTTACCCAAGTATCTAGAGGATTAATCAATCATATTAAGTGTGAGATCTATGCCTAGAGTGTGAGAAAAACTATTCTTAACACCGTCTCTAGCATTTTTCTACTTCCCTCATAATGATGCTTGGCCCTCTTTTAAATATTTAGATATACCCATTTCTTTGCATTCTTCTTCTTCTCATTTATGGCATCAGGTTCTAAGAAAAATCAAAGCCAATTTTTCCTTGTGGGGAATGCATTGGCTTAACCCTGCAGGGCGTTTGGCTCTTGTCAAATAAGTTCCTTCAACATTGTCTATATTTCAATACTCGATCCTCTTAGCTCCCATGGGGGAAAACTAATAGATATCACAAGAAATAAGAAGATTTATTTGGCAAGGGGGGAAATCAAACAATAAGCAATTCCATTTGGTTAATTGAAATATGGTTAGAGCGCCTAAGTCACACTGAGACCTTTGATAAAAGATCCAGTCTTGATTAATCTAGCAATGAGAGCCCAGCTTCTCTTATGCTTGGTCACAAGGAAATATGATTGGTGGAATAAAATCCTATATAAAAATACTTTATGGGAACAAGGAAAATATGTTTATAAGTAGTCCCCACTATAAGGGAAAGATTTTCAATATGGAAGTGGATCAAATCTTCCATTCCTTTAGTGAAAGTGAATGTTTCTTGGGTACCTAGAAATGGGTGGGCAATTGAATAGTGGAATGACATAATTATGGGAAATCAACCATTAAATACAACATATAATCTTTCTCCTCTAAAAGACTGGTTGGATTCTCAAGGAAAAAGTTATTTGTGTGACATCTCCTCCTGGTCTAATTCAAGCTACTAGGCCTATTGGAATATGGGATCTCCTCCCTCTTATTTCTCTTTCATTGTTAAGCAACTTAAAGCCTCCCTCAAAGGTTGTGCTCCTTAAGTATGACCACGCCGGCTAAAGAAGCTAGGGTACAATTAATTATTCTATAAAGAAAGGTTATGAGCATCTATCGAGTGACCTTCATCTTCCTCCTATATCTTCCATCTGAGGGAAAATTTGGCCTCTAGATGATATTCTTAAAATAAATATCTTTTGTTGGACCTCGGCACATGGGAGGGTATTGACATCTGAAAATATCATGAAGCATGGGATTCAAGGTCCATCTAGATGTGTTCTCTGCATGAATAACACTGAATCAACTCAACATTTATTTTTGGAATGCAATTTTACAAACCAAGTTTGGCATCAGGAAATCAAAGGGATGGAGGATCGATTCTGGAAGTCAAATTCTTGGAAAATATTATTTAACAAATGGTGCAATCTATATAGGGCATCCTTAAAAAAAAACTTTTCTTAAGCACCCATGGGTTGCTTTACCTAAATATATTTGCTAGTCTGGTTAGCAAGGAACGATACGATCTTTCATCGAGAATCAACAAAGCCTGACTTGGTGGCCAGTAGAGTCATTGCTCGTTTGGTGGACCACATCGAATCTAAAGGTTTTTTCCTTTCCATGCCTCAATTGTTGGACTAAAATAAAGAGTTGTGGCTGGAGCAGTTTCACCTTTCTCATTCATATCCCAAACTTAGAGAAAGCCCTATAACTTCAATATCAATTTGGAAGCTTCACGTGAATCATAGTGATTTTAAGGCTTGGAGAGCAGATCAACATTCTTATTTCCTATTTTTTGATGGTGCATCCAAGAACAATCCAGGGGTGGCAGGTGCAAAGAGGGTTATTTTTAACTCAAAGACACATTTGGTTTACACTTTTTAATGGAATCTTGGCACTCTCTCCAACAATCTCACAAAACCATATGCTATCTTACAAGGTCTGATCAGTGTTAATCCTTAAATCCTCATAAATTGATTGCTACAAGGGACTCATTGATTATCATTAGGCATATGGTACATAGATCCACTCTATCTGATGTCAAATTTTCCTTTGTGATTAGTTGAATAGGCAAGTTCAACTTGCATTTTCAAAACTCAGTTTCTACCATGTCAAAGGGGAAAATAACAAAGAGGTAGATCGCCTAGTTAATCTGGTCACTTTGAAAAATGAGGGGTGTCTCACACTCAACCATATTTACATTTATCAACCCATTCCATAATTCATAAATGATAAGACACTTGTCATGCATTTAAATCGACACACAACCAAGTTAGTGGATTGTGAAGCTTTTGAATCTGGAAGGGACGTGATGGGACTGCCCATTATCTCTTACAGGTAGACCTCATATATGGTGCATACTCTTGTATCATTGAAACACAGTCAAGGCAATCAATGTGGGATTTTAATGGCTCTGACCCTACAATCCAACAACAATATACTCAAAGGCTCTTGACATTGTTGGGTTTTTGGAGTTCTAGATTCCTGTGAGGAACCTCTGGTTTTTTCCTTCGGTCTTTGGGATTCTACATTGGGAATTTAGCAATGGTTTTTTGGTACTTAAGGTCGGTAGCACTCAGTTTGCAAGCAACACCTAGACTAGATGCCTCCTTCAGTCAATTAACGGTCAAGGACTTTATTTTGGTCTCTTTGTCACGAACTTTGCTTAATTGGGCTTTTCCTCTCTTTGGGTTCCATGTTTTATTTTCCTCTTTTGGGGCTAGTTAGTCGACTCTCTTCAGTTAGTTTCTCTGGTGATTTTCTTGTGTATCCTTTCTCCTCTCGCTCTTGGGAGGGGGTGCTTAAGTCTGATTTCAAGCTTGCCCAATTTCCATTCATTTCGATTAGGGGTCGGCGCTTCCCTACTCTGGGATTTATTTTGTGTCTTCATTCCTTTTGGTTATCGCATTTCCTCTACTCCTCAATCTGGTTTTCAAACCTGGAGCATAGAACTAACGGACTATAAGGAATTGTAGGATACCAAGCAAGATCTCAAGTGACATGAGGAGACCGTGGGCCATTATGAGATTCTAATTCTCATAATTCAAGGAAAACTGAAGGAGAAGGGAACAAACTCTAGTCCCTTTGAGGAAGTCTTCATGGATATATTATTGCAACAGAAGAAACACATTTTGGATCTTGAATCTAAATTAGTTGATCTCCGATGAGTAGTTTCCCACTTAATTAAGAAAAGTCATAAAGGCGTTGGTTCCATGGCCCTCCCTTCTTCTTTAAAGCGCGATTTTCCAGGAGAACTAGCCCCGACTCATCAACTCACACAGAAATTAGCTTCAACAAAAAAACTAGACAATCTAACCGATGTTCAAGGATGAGTTCACCATCTGTTTGGTCTTCCTAGTCATCTTTTGCTATGTTTTTCAAAGTTGTTAAATAACTTGGTATCTATTGTAGATTCTTCACCTCTCATTTTGATTTGAGCATTTTGTATTTAAAGTATATACTAACTTTTAGTTTTATACCAAATTGTAATCTTCTATGGGTCTGTAAATTGGAGAATACTGCCATTTTTTATGTACCTTCTTGTTGTGAGCTTTGTTGAGGTTGTTTTTAATACAAAATTTTCCAGCTATTGTTAAACAAAAAAAACTTACAACCATTATTAGTTTGGTTTGAATTGACGACTTGACAAGCACTAAAGACAATATTTTTTCTCACTAACTGCTCTTGGTCACTAGTTATTATTTATATATACGAGTATAACACATGGTGGAGGAAGGGAGACCAAGCACTATTAACTTTCAAATAATCCATCATTATATTAGCGATTTAAATAGAGTCGCTACTATTTTTTCCAAAGACAAAATTATTATTTCTATTCAAAAATTTAATTGAAATTATACTTTTAAGGYGTACATTGTGCTTACAAGATTACAAATACATAATAAATATACAAATTCATTTCTACCTCTTTACAAAATAATCCTCAATCCTACSGTTTTTCCCTTTCTTCTTTTTAACCTCATGCCACCTCTCAAAATAAGGATTTGTAGTGACTAATTGCAATTTAGAAGGTGGGAGGTCAAGATTCATCGAGGGAACTAATTCCTTATCGAAATTAGAGGTGTTGGTTTCATGAAGTCTCTTCATTCCCCTTGGAGGGGATYYATGTATAGATACTTGAGGAGCAAAGCCCGATATTCATGTCTTCTTCTCTACCCTCAAAGGGAGGATATAGTTCCTCATTTAACACTTATAGATGAACAATACTCTCATTTTCTAAATCAATAGTTCRTGAACTGACAATGATCTGGGCATTGTCATCCTTCGAATATTGTTGCTCACGTGTTTGCCATATTTTTTGTTTAGATTTATGTCTTTTGTTCATTTTTGAGTAGGAATGTGCTTGAGAACAATAATTCTAAAGATGTCCTATTTATTGGCAAATCGAACACCAAAAAGTGTTATTCTCATAATTTAGAACTTGAACCCATCTTAAATTGTTCCAATGTAGAAGATTCTTGACTAGGAAAAATGGCTAATGTCAATCTCTACACATATTCTAGTACATGGGTACAAACCAAATTGAACTTGTTCTAAATTTGTTTGTATGTAATTGCCCAAAATATCATTGGTATCTTTAAAAATGGATAAATAAAAAAAATGAAGGGACGGATTTAGGAGTTGAACCCAAACTAGCATTAATATTATAGACATAGCGCTAGGATTGAAAAAGAGCCACTAATATAAACTTTTTAAAATATTGATTTTTTTTGTTAACCTAAGAATAAAAGCTTAAAAACCAATGTATGATTTAAATTTAACAAAATAAATATTTAATAAAAATAAAAATATTTAAAAAGAGAGAGTTGAAAAGCAGCAAATCTCTACCTTATTTTTTTAAATCTATGCTACACTTATCTTGTTTGAAGAATATCTAGACATGTTTATTGGGCAAGCAACACAAAATTAAAAAGTACAACCATGTACTAGAAAGAACCAAATCCTTTTTTAGATGTTGTGCTTCAACTACCATGAATGTCACACAAGAAAATTGCTAAACTAACAATGATAGACTTTGATGCTTGTGTCTCATTAGTTGCTTGGATAGAAGGCATTGCAACAATTAACAATGGATTTTGGGGAGCTATGTTTGTCGGTTGGGTTTGCTAAACAACACCCAAAAACTCTAATGTTGAGTTGAGAAATCAAGGAGAGATAAGAGTCAAAAGTTAAAACAAGCAAATAACAAAAAAAAAAATTGCAAAATGCTTAATAAAAGCTAAGAAACGTGCAAGATACCGCCTAGGCAAAGAATATTGAATTCCAAAAGTTGTCTTAATACAAGAGTCTTGTTTACTGCATTTTCAAGTTGTGATGCAAGTAATTACAATAAAAGAAACACATTTCCTAGTCTATAAACCGATATATCGAACTAAACCCACTCAGACCCACTATCATTAGTTTTGTCAATGATGATAGATTTAGTTGCATATTTTTATATCTAGTAGGTGAATAATTTTTATATCTAGCAGGTGAATAATTTTTATATCTAGGAGGTGAATAGTAGACATGATTGCATAACAGACTTGGTACACAAAACAAACCAATCTCAAGCATATATGAACTTGATAATAAAAACGTCCAAAATGTTGTCTACTTTGAGTTTACATTTAAGAACTTCATTGTCATGAGCCTCAAACTTCAATGCAATACATCATATATAGATTGTATTTGTTGTTGAGTTTGAAATTGTGAGTAGCGATTAAAATTCCCCAGTCCCAATCAACGTCAATCACTCTCCATTACTAGTTACCAAATAAAATGTCACTTGTCGAATATAAATATCAACAAAGGATGAATGGTTACAAATTTGGACCATTCGTTTTTTGTGTTGTGAATAAGTAGTTGAGATGGTTATGTATCCATAAACCAATAGCAAATTAAGAAATATAAATAATTCTTTACAAGTAAGGATAAAATAGAGAAGGATCCCTGGGGGGCATCTTGATTGGAAAGTGTCGTGATATGAAGTGTTATGTTCGATGAGGTTCCGAGTTCAAATCCCCCCGATTTACCCGTGCATGCGGGAGGTGCATATGTATGGCACATGGATGTTATAGTGGTAGCGGTTGGAATCAACCTTGTGTCACGCGAGTACGAGACCGCCTAGTTGTCGATTCCGACAGTCATAAAAAAAGAGAGGATAAAATAGAGAAGTAAGGGGTGGCAAGTGCAAGGGGTATCCTCATTGATCCCAAAGGAAAAACATAATTATCATATGCCTAAGGATTCAGGATTTCATCCAATAACCAAGCATAAGTATATGCATTACTCCAAGGGTTGCAGTTAGTGTTGGATGCACAAATTCAAACTCTAATAGTAGTGGGAGACTCTAGCACAATCATTTAGTTGATGCACAAGAATTCTCCCCTAACTGACTACAAACTTGCCTATATTCTAGAATATGCTCAACAAGATGTCATAAGATTTCAAAAATATCCTTTTCTCAAGTCTTATAGGGTTATAATCGAAAAGGAGATTTGTTATTCGTTGAGGCAATAGGACAAAAAA
Source organism: Picea mariana (assembly GCA_032191745.1). Taxonomy (NCBI): domain Eukaryota; kingdom Viridiplantae; phylum Streptophyta; class Pinopsida; order Pinales; family Pinaceae; genus Picea; species Picea mariana. The sequence continues at coordinate 101,246 of JASDQU010011543.1, read as the reverse complement.
ATGGGGAATTTAGGGTTAATGGTTCATTAACCACTCAAACCACACCCTAATCAACCATTATGTAATTAATGACAAGTACCATGGAGTTATTATGCCACATGTCTATCAAGCGTCAGTCCCACTTCCAATGCAAGACAATAAACATGATGAGACCTGGGCTCCCCTCACACATGCTCAAGCTCTTGAGATGTTAGAATTTGAATGCAGAGGTATCATTCATCCCAGGAGAGGTGGGATAATGGAGCATTAGCCTCTAGCGTGGTGAAAGGATCATGGGAAGCCTCTATGCCTGGTTAACCTCCACCCAAAATTTGCTCTAGTTTACAGGTCATTGATTGGTCTTTTGTCACTTTGCATATTCTGTGTATTTTGAGTTTACTTGGTCTTCATGATTTGAATAATATTTCGTTGGACATACTTTGTTATAGTTGGTGTGGAGTTGTTTATATAATTTAGGGGAGATGTTTTTTGGGTGCTCTATTTGTGAAATTTAAACCTCTAAATTTGATTTCACCCTTCTCTAGTCATTTGATTTTTGGTGTTGTTACTCTGAGATTTGTGTTGGTTTTTTACAAGAATCCTTAGGTTATGGGCTATGGGTCTATCGAATTACTAAGATACAAATTTCACTTGTGGATTTTCCTTTTGGTTTTGTGTACCATGAGGATTTGCAAGAACTCATGAGGATTCTTAGAACTCGTGAGGAAATGATTCAAGACAATAGAACATATATTTTCTCTCTTGCTTCTTGTTATAGCACAAGTTGCAGGTTGGGAAAAGCCCGACCCAACCACAAAAGTAAGTGCTAGAACTAGGAAATCCTACACCCAATGTCACTTCAATGTAGGTCCCACACTTCAAGGGTGACTAGGTCACTCTAGGGAGGAGATCTCGGTGACCCTAGAGGGAATAAGATGTAGATGGATGATGAAAGTGGAACCCCTAGAAGTCAAATCTAAGTGGAATGAGAAGTGGAAAGAGATGCCTTGTAAACCTAACAAGTGTTTCCCCAAAGGTGTAGTACTTCTCCGGATGATTGTACCTGCCCGAGACACAAAGAAAGACACCTTGCAATGATATATGTTAGTATGGACCAGCAACTTAAGCTTGTTGTCCCTAATTTGTAGCAACAAATAATAGTTTATAGGAATGAGGGATGACTCGTCCTCCAACACTGATGATGATGAGAGTGGTGATGATGATCATTAGGGTGGTGATGGTGGCGCTTCTGCTTCAGTACCTCCTCCTAGTCCTCCTCTAGGTGATGATGTTGATCATCAGGATGGTGATACTGACCCTTCTTCTTTAGTACCTCCTCCTCGTCCTTCGGGTGCTAATGTTGATCAAGATGTAGGTGATCATGACGATCTTGCAGATCAGGGTGGTGATTTTGCAGATCAGGGTGGTAATGTTGATCAAGGTGGTGATGGCGCTTATGCTTCAGTACCTTCTCCTCTGCATCCTCCTTCACCTCGCCTAGATGAATAGGGTGCATCACCTATTCATCCACAACATGCTTCTCCTGAGAGACTACGACTAGATATGTAGTTATAGCAGTTATTTGTGTTGTGGACCAGATATATAACATTTTTTTGTACATGTTGATGTTGATGTTGATGTACTTAACTTATATGTTGATGTTGATGTTGATGTTAGGTCATGTTATATAATTTTGTCCATAAAGTAAAGTACTCTTAATTAAGTACTTTATTTTTGAATATATCTAAAATAAAGTGCTCATGTCTAAAACAAGTGAAATTAGCATCAAAACTTCTTATACCTGACTCTTAGAAATGTTTTGATGTATTAATTGTACATAGTACAAATGGTAGATTTAAATAGGTTAGATTACAACACTTCTAATTAAGTTATTATGTTGTCATTTTTATATTTGAACATGATGAAAATGAAAATACCAAGTTTATCATGTTTTTGTAGTTGAGAGGTCTTGAAAGATAAATAAGTTATAAAAAAAGGGTAAAGACATGTTTTATGTTATTAATAAAAGTTTGGGAAAGTTAAAAGTAAATTATATTAATCTTCAATCTTAATTTGTATCACAATTTTACAAACTAAAATACCAAGTTTATCATGTTTTTGTAGCTAAGAGGTCTTGAAAAGTAAATAAGTTATAAAAAAGGGTAAAAATGTGTCTTATGTTATTAATTAAAGTTTGGGCAAGTTAAAAGTAAATTATATTAATCTTCAACCTTATTTTGTATCACAGTTTTACAAACTAGTTTACTTGAAAGTACGATGTGAGAAATGGTCCACATTTCGAGAATATTGTTTTTGTTCATAAGTTCATAATGAACAATTAAAAATAGTTATGATAAGCTCAATTAGCATTTATAAAATATTTGTGATATTTTAACTTTCTCTTAATTGTAATTTGGTCATATTTTTTTGTATTCCCATAATTAAACAAGTCTCAAAATCTCTAATTCAACATTTTGTTTTTTATACTATAATGATGCATGAATATCAAACTTAACCAAAAAAGAAAATAAGTTATAAAAATAAGTAAAGATATGTCTTATGTTATTAATTAAAGTTTGGGCAAGTTAAAAGTAAATTATATTAATCTTTTTTTTTGTAAGTGAGTGTAAGAAGTTGTATTAATGAAAAAGGATTATGATACAAAAAAGGGGGGCCTCCTGGTTTGCCTAGTAGGAAACCAGGCCAGGGGTTCCCAAGTTGCGCTTATTGATATATACGAGGGGTGGGATTGGTCTGCCACCAAGGGAAACCAAGCTAGTCCCACCATAACCAGTTTGAAAAGGAAAATCAACACAGACATAAAAAAATAGATGTTGCGTCAACCTACTAAGATCGAGAGGGTAGTGGCCTTCCTAACCATTCGACTAACCATTTACTAGTCCAGGACAATGATATGTTTCCCCCCGCCATTCGTCTGGCTCTTATTATCCTCCTTCTGGGGGATCGTTCGAGTCTTCCTAATGTGGGCTGGCACACTGTTTCCATCGGTTGGTGTGATATCCATGTGGTGGACATAGCGTAGATAGAGGTGAAATTGAGCAGCCAACTGCTCCAGCTTGGATTCTTGATCCTTCTCGACCTCAACTAACAGTTTGGTAATAGTTTTCAAACTGTCGAGGTGACTCGGGATTTCGTCCAACATTTTCTTGAGTTCCTTGTTATCCTCTCGTCTGGCATCTCCTGTTTCCGAACTCACTTTGTCGATCATCATCTTAGTTAGCCACACCATCTCCATTGTTTTATGGTATAGGGTTTCCCTAGGCTGTGTGGCTCCCGAATCAGTTACCCAGTCTGCTTCCTGTGCGAGTGCATCCCATGCTTTGCTTTTACGCTTTTCTTTTATTTCCTTTTCCCAGTGGGTAATGGTCTCTTTTCCTTTCGGTGCTACTAGAGTATGGAAGGTGCCCTCCGCATATTTTGTCGCCTGTTCCATTCTTGACACCGGTTGTGGACTATTCGGGACTTCCTTTCAAAGGGGGTTCTTCTTCCTGTGCGTTCACTTCATTCTCACCATCCCGCTTGGTCTGTCGCATCTCCTTTGCTGGTTATTCATCATGTATCTCACTTCAAAGGGATTCTTCCTTTCTCTGCCCTTGTATCTGTGGTAGTCCCTGTTGTTGCGCTCCTTCTGTTTGCATCTATTTTTGTTGTCATTCCTCTTATTGACCTTCTCCTGCTGCGAGCTTGTCCTCCCCATCATGGCTTGCCTGTAGTGGTAATCACTCCCGTCATTTATCCTCGTTGTGGCTTGTATGATCATGATGACTCGCCTTTTATCCCTATGCACTCCCTGCCCCTGCTCGTTTGAGATCCTACTGTGCTTCTCTTCGTACCTGTACTTTGGCATGGAGGATCGATTCTGGACCATGTCACTCCCTCATGCCTTACGCCATTCATTGCATGAGGTTTGTCGTCTATACTTTCCCTCGTGCTTTCCCCGCTCCTCTTTTTGTCACAAGGGTCTTGTTGTCGTACTCCCACCTGCTGTTTATGTTGATCCTACATGATGATTGGTGACTGGGTGTTCGACAATCATATCCTGCCTGGGTCTTGCATGCTTGCCGCTGGGCCTTGCGTTGCCCTTCTCGATGTGACTTTCCTTGCTTAAACTGCCTTCACAATATTTTGTCACTAGGTGGATGCAGTCTGTTCTGAGTTGTCCATTCGGGATGCTGATCCAGGTAGTGTCTAGTTCCAGATATTCCTTATCTACCCCCTTGTTGGCTAGTTTGTCGGCCAGACCATTCGTTGACCTGCGGACCCAACACAACTCTACTGTGTTCAGAGTTTTTAGATGCTCCTAGATTTTTTGTAGGGAAAGGGCCAGGTGCCAATTTCTTTGAACCTTTCCCACTCTGGTGCCATTCTGGTGTCTCTTCGTTGTGTTGATGACCAGGGTGGAGTCACCTTCCATGATAGTGTTTGTCATCCTTTCGCACCTTAGGATTTCAAGGCCAAGCTCCAGGGTTCCAAATCCCACTACTTTGTTGGTTGAGTTTCCCATAATCCCAGCGTACAGCCGAATGATGTTACCACCATTGTCTCTGATCACCCCTCCCATCCCTGCCACTCCTAGGTTTCCTTTTGTCACCCCGTCAAAATTTAATTTGAGGGACCCTAACGGGAGGGGTCCAGTTGCAGTCTCCTATTTGGAGTTGCGTCTCCCGCCCAACCGTTGTGTTATTGCGCCCATCTTTTAGGTGAATTTTTTTTAGGATGCAGGCGTCCTGGTCAGTGAGTTGCGTTTTTTCCTTCTTGCAGTTACGACTCTGCACTGTTTCTCGTATTTGTGAGATTATGGCATCCTTGATCTTTCCTTCCAGTAGGATTTCATTCCTGAAGATGTGTCGATTCCTTTCTTTCCATATTTCCCAGATGATCATCCCCGACGTTATTTTCTAGCAGAGGTTCACCATTTCATTTTCACTGTAACTCCCATTCCAATTGTTGATGGTTGCGCTGATGTTGCCCCGGATCCTATTGGACTGGTGATAGATGTCAGTCGCCTAATCCCATAGCTCTGTTGTGTAACTGCACTCATCGAGGAGGTGATTGGTTGTTTCCTCCTTAGCTTAACAGAGGTGGCAGGGAGATGGACCTATATAACCCCTTTTCCTGAGATTTTCCAAGGTTAGAATTCTATTGTGGAGAACAAACCATTCGAACAGTTTGATTTTTGGCCATTGGAGGTTGCACCAAATCTTTCCTCACTGTTGCGTCGGGTCCTCTGGATCCTGGTCTACGATGTAATAATGTGCTTCTTTTAAGTTGAATTCCCCGTCATTTTCCGTGCCCCACCTTAATTGGTCCTCATCCTATGAGACTACAATTTTCCCTTTCCCTAGTTCCTCTTCCACCTCTTTCGTTAGGGTTGTGATATGGTCTCTATTTTGTGGGTTGAGTTTATCCCAGGTCTTCCATCTTTTGCTATCATTTCTTTTCTTCCAGTAGTGATGGATTTTTGTTTTTCATTGTGTTGTCATTTCCTGTTGTAGCTCCTCCCTGTCTGAATTCTTCATTATGGGTTCCTGTTGCCACACGTCCTCCCAGAATCTGGTTGTTTTACCATTCCTGACTTCCCAGAGGTTGTGTTTATGGATCCAGTTCTTGTTGCACCAGGCTAGATTCCAGATGGTTGATCCCTCCCTTGTGCCCATGAATCGGATTCGATCTTGATCATTGATGTTCGGGGCATACTTGGCCTTCCAGAGGTTTTCCCATGGTAGTGATTTGTCCTTGACCCGTCTCCACCAGAGTTTTTCCATGTAGGCTTCGCTGGTTACCTATGGGTCTTGTAACCCTAGACCTCCTTTGCCTTTTGGTCTGCATACCTTCTCCTGGGCTACCAGGGCCCATTTCTTTTTATTTTTTGCACCTCTCCATAGGAAATCTCTTTGAATAGCTCTTATCTTTTGTAGTATTCCTTTGGGAGCTAGAAACACTGACATCATATACATTGGAATTGCTTATAGAACCGCTTTGGTGAGGATAAGCCTCCCTGCCAAGTTGAGAGATCTGTAAGTCCAATTTTTTACCCTCTCATGTAGTTTGTTGATCACTCCTTCCCACGTTTCCATTTTGCATGCTTTGTCAATTAGGGGGATTCCCAAGTATTTCATTGGGAGTGTTTTGCGTTCAAACCCCAGAATGTTGGCCAGGTTTCTTTGAATTGCAGGATTTGTGTTAAATAAGTAGATCATGAATTTGGAATGGTTGGTCTTTGCCCTAGAGGCTTCCCCAAAGTCTTCTAAGATTCTTTTGTAGGTTTTTTATTACTTGACCATGGGTGTGCCATGGAGTAGGGTGCCATCAATGAACTGTTTGTGTGTGGAGGTTGAATAGTTTTTGAAAGGTTTGATGCCTTTTAGTTCTCCTGTTGTAGTTGCGATTTTTATGCTTTTGTTGGGCCTTCCATCATCAGAATGAACAGGAAGGGGGATAGCGGGTCTCCTTGTCTAATGCCTCTTGAAGGCCAGAAGGGTTTTGTTGGAGATCCATTGATTAGAAGAGAGTAGCTTGTCATTGAGACTAGATTGACAATCCAGTTGATCCAGTGTTGTTCAAACCCAAAGGCTTCCAAAGTCTTGGCCATATAGTGCCAACTAATTTTGTCGTAAGCCTTCGCCAGGTCAAGTTGGATTATCATCCCCCCTCTCCTTTGGCTTTTCAGCGTGTGTATAAGCTCATGGGCATGGATGATGTTGTCCAATATTTGTCTTCCTTCTACGAAACCCGCCTATTCCTGTGAAATCAGTGTGGGTAGGAGAGGTTTCAAGCGATTGAATATGACTTTGGAGATTATCTTGTACACTACATTGCATAAAGCTATAGGCCTGTAGCGATATGGGGTCCTTGCTTCATTTTCTTTTGGGATTAGCATGATCATTGTCGCATTTAACGCTTTCAAGATGGATGTCGAGCGTATGGAGTCTTCCACCACCCCATAAACGTCTTGTTTAACCACTTCCCAACAGGCTTTGAAAAATTCCATTGTGAAACCATCTGGACCTGGTGCCTTTCCATTAGGCATCTCCTGGATCACTTGGTCGATTTCCTCCTTTGTTATGGGTTGGTTTAGATTGATATTTTGTTCCTCAGTGACCAGCGTGGGGATGTGTTGGGTTATCCTTTGTATGGCCTCAGTTTTGTCTTGATTGGGTTCCTGGGCTATCCCCTTGAAGTGATTGACTAGTGTATTTTCAATTTCCTTATGGGATTCTCTTTCGATCCCATCCTGATCCCTAATTTTCAGGATTTTGTTGTGGGTTCTTCTTGCAATGGTTATTCTATGAGAAAACTTGGTATTTCGCTCCTCTTCCTTTAGCCACCTGATTCTGGACTTTTGGTGCCATAGAGTTTCTTCCTGCCGGCATCTTATTTCCATTCCTGGGTCATTTGGATCTCTTCTCTTTTATGATCCTCTGTGTAACCCTCGTCTATGCAGAGTTCCTAGAGTATCCTCATTCTTTCCTCGATATTTTTCTTTTATTGGTTTATGTTTCCAAAGATTTCCTTGTTCCACTCCTTGAGTTTGTGTTTGATGTACTTGATTCTCTTATAAAGTTTGAACATCCTTGTCCCTTGATCCGGTAATTCCTCCCGCCACCATTGGTTGATTTTCTCCTTGAAGGTGGGATGTTTGATCCAAAATTTCTCAAATCTAAAAGGTTTGTTCTTCGGAGTGGTTTGGAAGTTTGCTTCCAATTGAACTGGCCAATGGTCTGAACCCCCCCGTGGAAGGATGTTACAATCTAAAGTTAGTCCCTATAGAATAATGGACTCCGACACCAGGAATATATCTAGCCTTGTAGCTACTTGGTAGTGGTTAATTCGTTTGTTATTCCAAGTGAACTGGTCATTGTTGGTTCTGATGTCCACCATCTCCATTGTATCGATGAAAGATGAAAATTCCTTCGAAAAATTATATTAATATTCAACCTTACTTTGTATCACAATTTTACAAACTAATTTACTTGAAAGTATGATGTGAGAATTTGTCCTCATTTCAAAAATATTGCTTTTGTTCACAAGTTCATAATGAATAATTAAACATAGTTATGATAAGATCAATTAGCATTTATAAAATCTTTGTGATATTTTAACTTCCTCTTCATTGTAATTTGGTCCTATTTTTTTATATTCCCATAATTAATACAAGTCTCAAAATCTCTAATTCAACATTTTTTTACTATACTATAAGGATGCATGAATGTCAAACCTCTAATTCAACATTTTTTTACTATACTATAAGGATGCATGAATGTCAAACTTAATCAAGAAACATGTACAAAAACATAAAAATATCCTATGTTACATGTTGTTAATTGTTGTTGTAATCCATATTAAGAATTGAATTAGCTATTAGGAGCCGTAAAATTTCTTACCCACAAATAAAAAAGAGAGGATAAAGATAGGGGATAAGGGATAAAAAAATGTTATGATCTACATGTTTAATTCAATTTTTAATTATCTATTTTATTATTATTATATATTATATGTAATATAAAATTAATATATAACATATTAATATTTTATTATGTTATGTTATAATTAATATACAATATAATACCTCGGATGGGGTGACACACGACAATGCCTCGCCACCTGGCTCTGCATTGAGCCATAACATAAATGTTGATGGCCGCCACCCATCCTCTCTGCATTTACGATGGTAGCCGACCATTATAGCTGCTATATGGAGGAGGGACTCCTCCCTCGCACAAACACTCTCGCTCATACCGCACTCATCATGACAGGGTTTATGGATAGCCAGGCGAATCCGTCATTTGGCAATTCGAAACTTCGAGCGCCTGGACAGAGCTGGTTCGCTCTCGTTTTGGACCTCCCCGTCGGTTGGGAGCTCTGGTGCAGCTCTGGTTCCTTATCGTCTTGGCTCACCTTCGTTTCTTTGCATTCTCTCTGCATTGTTATACACCACTCAGCAACAATGACCAGGAAGCGAGGTAGGCCTCGCCGTGGCTCGGCCTGGTACACTCACAAAGAGCAAAGGCAAAGGAGGAAGAACCTGGAGCGCGCTCTGTCGATGGCGACCTCCATTCTCCGGAAGAGGGCTCGCACTGACCAATTGGCTCTGCATGCCATTATTGTTGAGACTGGGACAGAGCGTAGCAGTCATACCATGGAAATTGAGCCTGGAAGTAGTCTGGAGGATGGCGCCGCAGACGAGTTTCCTACCTGCTATGTTGAAGAAACGTCGTTCGTGGAGGAATTCGTGATCACCCCGGAACCCCAAGCCATGGCGCCAGACTTACAGGATGGTAGCGGTCCTAAAGACGAGACGACAGAAGATTTCCCTGTGTGCATCGTTGAGGAGATACCGTGGACATGTGACTACAGCCCCACCAACCATGCTGAGCAGGTAACGATCGAGGACGAGGCTCGGGACAAGGCTTGCGCCGAAGGGAACGCAGACGAGACCAGACTAGGGATGAAGGAGGAAGCGGCCGGTGCAGAACTGACTGAGATCGAGGCCAGAGCTGGGATGAACGTGGAAGTGGGGAATGAACTCTTCGACGACGCAGGTAATTATGACTTGCATGGTCATTTCCTCCGTGCAGAGCATTTGGCTCTAGTGTTCGAACTCCGAGGCCACATGGCAGACCAAGAGCACAAAGCCCTTCTCATGGGATAGTGTCTAGACTTGCTCCTTGATGCGTAATCCAATGCTCCAACAAAGAGGAAATGTCCATTCTATGCGCAACCATTTGCCATCCCAGCCAGGTCCACGTGGCAGACAGGCAAGGGCGACAGGTCACCGGGTATCTAGGTTCTCCTTTGCTAGTTTGCTTTATGTTTAATCATGTTGGTTCTATATGTAAACTTGACCTATGGTCATCTGTCTTGGTTTCCTTTGGGCAGGACAGAGGGCAAAACAGTTTTCCAAACTATGCTGATTTTTGGTAAAATGGCAGCATTTTTGGTGGCTCAGAACTATATCTCTGTGTATTTTGTCAATGTTTCTCTGATAACTTAATATAGCAGGTTCTACCTTTTTAACTTAAATAAATAAATAAATATATATATATATATACACACACAATATAATATATTATATTTATTATATTATATTATTTATATTTATTATATTTATAATATAAAATTAATATATAATATAATATATTATATTTATTATATTACATAATATATTACGTATTTGATTTTTATGTAATATCTTAAGTATATATTATTATATGGGTTTAGAGAGGGACATATGCATTAGTTATTTAAGGACAATGATGTTTTTTGGAAAAAACTCACTTAAGAGGCTCATTTTAGATTTGAATATTCCTGTAATTAGTATGTATAAACTCAAAATTAAAAACTAATACAATATAATACAATATGGTAATGATATGAAATGGCGGGCAACAAAAATACATTTTAAAATTATGATATAAAATATTTTATATTTAAAATACAATAATATATTGTTTTTTTAAGTAAAAGTTAAAATTAAAATACTAAAGTTCAAATATCATCTAGATTTACAATGGAAAAATGTTTATATCATTTACACATAACATTTAATTATATCATCCAATCAAAAAATTAATAATATTTCATATGAAATATTAAATACTAAAAACGTGATTTTTTTAATAATCAAATTATTAAATCCACTATGGATTTGAAAACATAAAATAAGTAATTAAAGAATAAAACATGTATAATATATCACTCTTCGTTGTCATCTCCCTTATTATCTTCCTCGCTTGGCACGATAACACTAGTGTTCTCAAAAATATGTTTTGATATAGGGTCGTGTCTTAATACAAACCACCAATCCCTATCCAACACATCTAGGTAAAAAAAACACTTGGTTGCAGTGTTTTGAGAAAACATAAGGCTCCTTAGCTTCATCCCACATCTTTTTAGAGTTGATACATATCATCCCACTATCACAATCTTCCTTTACATTATTTTGATCAAAGGTGTCACACCACTTGCACCTAAAAATAACACATTGGAAAGAAAAGAAGTCTAGTCGAATGATCTCTTGTATCTTTCCAACTTAACCTAACTTCCCCTGTATGGTGTTTTGATCGCGGTGGCTAGCACGATTAGATTGGTCGAACTTGACTTCCACTCCGCAGTATTGTGTCACGTGTCTATCATCGACATCCTTTGTGTGAAAATGATGTCCATATGCCCACATAGATGGGAATAAATGCACTTATATAAAAGTGAACAAATCACAGTATCAATATGTGTCTCATAACCCGACCATTAAATGTGCATTACAAAGTTAAAAATTATGTACACAAAGAGATTATTACCGAGTTGTTGCAACCACTCTCTATGTTTAGTGCATCCTCTTCTTCAGGCAGGTAACGACCGGATGCACCATATTTCTCTCTGACTTGGTCAGCAACCCAACTGTTGGGGCATATCATTGGCATATTTTCTTTTAAATGATCAGGATAAGGAATGCTTCTACCATTCAACCGTCTGAATTCTTTCTTGTCACTTTCTCAGTTCCTCCTCTTTTGTTCGTACAATGCGACCCATGATTGTGTTGCCTCCGAATTGTAAAGAATGAATTTATTGATGGCATCAATTTTTAAATTCACTGATGTATTCATAAAATGAAACCAACATATAGTACATATGAGATCATGATCAAAATATACATTATGAAGTTCAATGTGAATAGTCATTGTGTAGAAATTTGACAAACGATAAGTCACTTACTCTTTATCAAGCACCTTTTTCCATTCGTTTGGAGAAGCTCCCCTTCTCTTTTGTCTTCATCCCTTTCGTCGTCCCAAATCACTACACCTGGTGTGTTGTCTATCTGCTTGATGTACTCATTGGCATAATAGAAAGACTCATATGATATGTACCCCTCTGCCATAGACCCCTCTGGTTTTGCCCTTTAACGAAAAAATCATTTCAATTCATTCATGTACCTCTCAAAAAAACATCCAATGATAGGAGACCACCCCAACTAATTCAACCTCATCTACTAGGTGAATTAGAAGATGAACCTTTAAGTCCATGAAATTGGGTGGTAGTTCCTTCTCAAACTTACAAACAATCTCAGCTATCTCTTGATGCCACTGTGGAATGCTAGCCATATGAATCTCCTTTGATGTGATCCAACGTACAAATGCAGATAATTTAGATATGGCACGCCTTAGGTCATGGGGTGAGTCATGGTTTACACACCCACGCAGGAGAAAAGGATAATGACACTACAAAGTAAACACATAAAAAATATTTATGTTTTATCCCATGGCATAAAAATAAAACTTACAGATAATAAATCATATTTTTGACATACATCGTGCCTTTAGAAGGTTCAAACGGTTATGTGATTTCAACCCCGACAAATGGTCTTGATGCACAGTGAAGCAACGTCGTAGGGAAGACTCATATAAAGAAGGCACCTTCACATCCAATATAATTTCCTTTGTTAATGAATGATCTTTCTTCAAAATCCATGGGACATCACCTTCTTTGAAAGACCAAGAGGGACCAACCTCTTCTCTACTTTCTTGTCTTGGCCAATGTTTCTATTTGGTTTTTGAAGAAATAAGAACTCTCCTCACAACCAATGTGTCACTTTCTTTTGATGACATGTTCCTCCATAAAGAAGATGAAACATTTTTAAATATATGCATGGGATCTAGTAAGTGGGCAATCTTAAAATGCTTCCAATACGGGAGCTCATAAAAGATAGATTTCATTTTCATCCCAATGGGATATTTCTCAACATAAGTGTTGAAGAATTATGGATCATCGAACATAGGCTCCCCATTTGAATTGAAAATTTATGTAGTCTTTGTCTCCTTCTCTCTCTCATATGCTCTAATCCATTCTGCTAGTGTCATTATTGCAGGCTTTTGGGTTCTCTCTGTTTTACCATTGAAAGAGAATGTTGTTCTTCTATAAGGGTGTTCTTCTGGGAGGAATACCCTCGAGCAGTCCTACACTAAATTTTGTAGGTAGTTGGACCACCTAGCCTTCAAAGAAGGTCCACAACATTCACATCCATGATAGCCTTTAGTTACAAGACTTGTGAAATTATTGTATACATAACACATTAGCATTTAAGAATAAAACGTCAATCCAAAAAAATTAAATATGCAAATAAATATTGTTAAGTATATAAACAAATCAATAAACATGTTAATTACTAGAGCAAACTCCTAATCCTGGATAATCATCAGTGGTGTAAGCACATATGCCATACAATGTAAAACTCCTCTCTATTGTGATGGGTCTTGATACATCGTATACATGTATCCCTTCCCATAATTCCTTTAATTCATCTACCAATGGTTGTAGGTAGACATCTATATTCTTCACTTGTCTTCTACTAGGGACTATAAGAGCCAACATAAGACGTTCATTCTTCATGAAAAACCATGGGGGGATATTGTTATTGATCACTACTACAAGCCAAACAGAATAGTTGGTGTTTTGAAGGGAATGTGGGTTCACGCCATCCATTGATATGCCGAGTCGTAGACTTCATACTTCATCCTTGAATTTTTCTATCCATGTATCCTCTATATGCTTCATGGCTATTAAATCTGTTGGGATTTGCATAACTCTTGACTCACTCTTGTGTGAGGCATGCCATCCCTACAACATTGCAAATTATTTGCAACGAAAGAGCCTTTGATTCCTTGGGATTATAGGCATGTGCCTCAATATCTTATGAGAAAGACCATGTGATTTACCATTTTATTTAATTAATGGTACCTGTCATGCCCACATTTTAGACAAATCTCTTTGTCTGCATATTCTCCTCTATATAGAATACAATCATTCAGACATGCATGATATGATAAATACTCAACACCCAACATTTTCAACAACTGTTTTTCCTCTTCGCAACTGTCAGGCAAAACATTATCACTAGGAATAAACTTTTCTTTCAATAACCTGCAGTTAGTGGGAAATAAAAATGTACAAGGTCATTTAACATTTATAAAAGCAACCATTTCTAATGTTGATTGTGTGACAACATTTCTCAAAATCAATATAAGGCACTTGTTGGTCAATTACCTAAATATTGCTAAGAAACATGCATTTGACATACCAAATTTTGCTTTCATGTTGTACAGTAACATTGGCGTCCCAAGTCGTGTAGAATTTGACCGAGCACTAGGTCCAAAGAAAGGGGTGGTGGCAACATATTTCAAGCTTTCAAAAATGGTATCACTGATATAAGCATCATCCCCTAGCTCATCATTTTGGAATGCGTCTAACAACATTGTCTCCATGGCAGTCGTATCCCATAAGTAATCATCCATAACAACCTCTTTTTTATTATCTCCATTTCCAACTTCTGAAGAACTATTAATGTTGTAGTCATTCCTAATTGGTGAATCTGGACGTAGTGAGAATTGAATAGGTGGTTGATTCAACCATTCTTGGTATGCGTCCTCTCCGAGTTGTGCTCTCATTGCAGTATTCTCTCGGGTTGACATTGTTGTGGGGTGAAATGAAAGATGGTAGGTAGGTCGCTCATCATCAGAATCCTAATAATTTCAAAAATATTGAACATTAGACAATCGATGATATTAGTAAGCATAATGCAATAATTTGTTTGTTCAAATTACATTATACCAAACAATTATTACCATCGTCGACCCAAGATTGCGGCTGGAAGATGGAATGTCACAATTGGCATGGTAAGTGGCTATCCATTTTTATCTACCAACTGCTTGTGATATGTTGCTCCTGATAAGACCTTCAGACGTTTTTGAACCGGTACTAGAATATTTTCTGCATCTGAACTCGATTCTGAATTAGGATCCTACAAATTTGGATACATTTTTATTCAAATTGACATGGTTAAAAGAAAATTCAGTTAGATAATCAAAACATAAATAAAATAAGTTAAACTTACTGGAGATGGAAAGGGATAACTCTGCGATGGACTTTGAGCAATATGGAATGGGATGGAATTTGAACAATTGACTATTTGATCATATAATAAGGTTTTCTCCCTGCATTTCAACAAAATTAGCAATAATTTTTTTTGTACATATCTAAAATAAATTTCGAGGACCATACAATAATCTAAGTTTGAATATAGTTTTGAAACCATTTTTTAAGAATAAGGCAACATAAAACATAAAATGTATATTGAAGTATTGTAAGTCATGTGAATTCATCCTAAAAGATAATTTGAGATGAATATACTATTTTATGTGCAAATACAAGTTCAAATAAATTTAAAAGCATACCAGTGCACTTATAAACCCCAAACGTATCGATGCTCTTATAAACCCCAAATGTACATGTGCACATATTAATAATAAGCATTGGTGCGTTGAAAAATTAACCACACCATGTTTCAAGGTTTTGTTAATAAAAAAATGATTGTGTGTTATCGGTGCGTCATATAATATGGACGCATTAGTGCGTAATGTAATATGGACACACCGATTTGTCTTACATAAATGCATTGGCGTGCCAAAAAAGTTAAAAAAAAAAACATGATTTTTTTTAAACAATTAAAAAAAAGAGCGAGGATCGAATTTCATAAAGTCCTTTAAATAATAAAAAGTTATTCACTATTTCATTATTTTGCAAAAATTTGCAGGGAAGAGACTTGCAAGAAAGACATACCAAAGAACACTTTGGAGGAGCATAATACTTTGGAACCAGAGTATTAGTCAGAGTATGAGAATTTGAAGTGTATGGTGATTCACTCTAAACCATTTTCATAAAGTTTTTTTAATATTAAGAAGGTATTTAATATTTTCATTATTTTGCCAAAATTTACAATAGATGGATTTGGAAGAGAGACATATCGGGGAGCATTATGAAGCAGAAGAATACTTTAGAACAACAGAAATGTTCAGAAAATTAAGATTTGAAGGGTATGGTGGTTAACTCAAAACGCTACATAGTAAAAAAATTAAATTTTACTGTTGATTTTGATAATTATTTTTTTTACAAATTGTATTCCTATTTGGATTTTAATTAAAAATCAGACAAAGAAGAAGAAAAATTCATACTTACCTTAAAGCCTTGTTTTTTTTTTTGCTTACGTGAATGCAAAATTTCACCCTAGGGTTTAACTCGCTCTATCACTTCATAATTAAGGCTTTTCGTTTTAGGCATTTTAGATCTAATGGATTTGTTTTTCTATATATAAGTGTTTGGCATGTGATGCAAATGGACCACTTATTGCATTAGATCCCAAATGCACTCGACCATCTGACTTTTTTGTTTTTATTCTTTTAAACGATTTATGATTTGACGTTTTTTTTTTAAAACATTTTCCAATTTTCCGGTACACCATTTCCACATAAACGCACCGGTGCGTTTATGTCTAAGGAGCACCGATTACACCATTTTATTTAAAATTAAAAAATATGGTGCATTAAAAAAATATCGTCGATGTTTTCTCATCTAAACAACACAAAAAATGCTATCACATAATTTTTTTAATTTTTCTTCTCGTCGGTATGTAATTTTCCTATTGTTTTTTTTATGAATGTTTAACTTTTTTGCTATGTTTTTATTTTCTACTATAGTCATTGTGATGTCTTCTATATATATATCGCACTGTTGTAACTCACACTTAAAAAAATAATCAAACTATTCGGTCTGTTTCGTTGTATTGAACGCATCGTTGCATTATATGTAATAAACACACCGGTGCGTTGTATTTAAAAAGCGCACCGGTTACAACGGTTTTTTTCGCTGAAAATTATGTGATTTATTTGTAAAATATATTTAATAATTTTTGTATTGAATGGTATAGGTTGTATATTGATAAAATATGAGTGAGAAGAGTTCAAATAAGAAAATTTATGGTCGACACAATAATAACACCTCTCGAGAAACAAAAAAGGCAAGTTATCTGTAAATTCTATACAAAATTAATATGGTTGAACTATATGTAAGTTTAACTAATATACATATTGGTTATTGTGTGTCATGCAGAGCCACAAAATGAGGAAGCTCGATAATATTATTTCTGATCTAAGTGCAGAAGAGCGTAAAATTTTGATGGAAAAATTGCAAAGGGATGAATAAGGTGAATGAAAAAATACTATTCAATATGATTTTTTATTTTTTAATTTTCATTAATAATATACTTAGGAATATTAGATGACATGTTTCAAACAAAATATTAATTCACATATGTTTAATGTTGTACAGGCACCAACAACGAGGGAACATAATGTCATCATAAGAAAACAAAATTAATTATTAGAAGATGTAAATGATGATGAATTGGTCCTTAGCTTATCTGGAGTGGTGTTGGAGATTAATCAAAGAGGAAAAAAAATTTAGACAACTATGAGGGATATAGTGGAACGAATGTATAGATGTACTTTCCACATACAATATATGATCCAGGTGGATATATGTGTCCACCGACCTATTCCACTGGCTTGAAAAACAGTCTTCCACCTTGGAAGTTTTTTTTCTAGTTTTCGGGTCCTGAACTTTTGGGGTCGTTTTGAGGCTCTAAACAACATTTTTAGGGCTCTCCATAGTCACATTGTAGGCTTTAACCAGAGTGTGGCGAAAATATGTGTATTCCTCGGACAAACCTTTCCAACGAGCTATCGTGCACCCCAAATGAAGATCATATGCCAAAGTTATGCCCCCGGGAAGTTGATACACCAAACTACCCAAAACGGGATCCACAAAATTGTTCGCTTTTCATCTTTCGGGGTTAGGGTTTTGGATTTTCTTTATTATAAAAATGTCTTTGGAGCCTCATTGTAAGATCATCTTCTTGCGAATGCGTGTATCCGTCACATCTCTTCTCGGAGATAAGTTTTCACCATTCTAGCGAGTCTTTCACTTTGTATTTCTACAGTTTCGTACATTTCGCTATAGAAATTGTGTATTACTGCATCTCTGTGTTTATGGTTGCATCTCTGATATATATTTCTGTTATATTATTGAATATATGAGATATCACTGTACATTTATTTATTATATCTCCACTCTCATTTCGTGACGAAAATAATCTGGATCAGTGATATCATAGTAGGTTTCTCTATATCGTTTTTCAATGCATGTCCCCAACGAGGTCCGAGTATAGCAAGTTGGGTCCCGAGCTTGTATCTCTTGAGGACAATCACTCTCACACGCCCAAGAAACCCTCCATGGCGGAAGAAAAAAAAAACGACGTAGCAGAATATTCTATTAATTTGTTGCTTGAGCAAACTCTCACGCGATAGAGGGACAAAATGATGGAGAATTTCTCCCACATCCTTCAATGCCTGTCAATAACAATAGGCATGTATTCATCAAGCGGCCACTTCGGAGGCACCTCGCCTTTCAAGGTACAAGTTAATTTTGATATTCTCATATTTGAAGGAAAGATAGATGAGGATGCCCTAGACAAATGGTTAAATCTGCTAGAAGGTTATTTCTTTGTTCACAATTTTCCCAACAGGGAAAAAATCACCTTTGCAATCCTTAAGGCTCTCCCTCATGTCAAACATTGGTGGGAAACTTACTGGGAGAAAAGTTCCACGGAGTTTGGAATATATGAGGCTGAGCCTACTTGGGATTTTTGTGTGGATGCAGTCAAGGAACAATATTATCGTGTTGGCAACTATGAAGACTAGTACATGAGATGGACCACGCCGGGTCAAGAGAGGGGCCAAGAAGTGCCAGAGTTCACCAATACCTTGCGCACCAAGTTGGGTATCAAATACTCTGAGTGACATTTGGTTCTGAAATACCGTGGGGCTCTACACAAATACATCCAAACTGAAAAGGATTTTCAGGACATGTCATCACTCGGTGCTGCCTATCGATATGTTGTTAAAATCGAGCAGAAATTTAAGCACCAGAACAAGCGGGAGTTTGGGTATACAAATCCGCAACAACCAAAGAATGGTAAAGATAGCCCTAACAACCAACCTTCATAAAACCAGTCCAAGCCACAAAAAAAGAAGGGTAACAGAAAGATGAAGAAGGACATTGGAAAATAGTGTGATTTCCACAAAAGCCCCTGGAACAACATCGATCAATGTCACTCAAAACAATCATTGGTGGTCAAGATCAAAGACAAGGAGCCGAACCCTGATTTAGAATCCGATTCAGAAAATACTAATAAAAGACAGATCATCGACGTAAACCTCACTGTTATTGTCGCGACCATAGCAATTCAACTAGAAGAACCAACAAAAATTGAAGAGGGGGAGCGCTTTTTTCATTCACGAATGTGGATGAAGGGGACCCCGCTACATTTTATTGTTGATAGCGGAATCCTGAAGAACCTCATCTCAACAAAGGTCATCAAATAGTTGGGATTGTCAACAACACCACACCCGCAACCATACAACATCGGGTGGCTTCACTAGGGACGAGATCTCTGTGTTAGCCAGTAGTGTCGATTGTCATACGAAATCCAACCCTTCAAGGATGAGGTATTATGTGATGTTGCCCCACTGGATGTCTGTGATGTTCTCTTGGTCCAACCATATATGTGGAAGTGTCATGTTGTTTATGAGTCTCGACCCTGTAGTGTCATTGTTACTCTGGGGGGTCATCTTTACAGAATACCAGAGGTAGTTCCGACTATTGTCCTACCTAAACAGTGCCGCAAGGTAGTATCTCATACTACAAAATTCAGCTTCTTCACAATCTATTAAAAGGTGAACAAAAGGACACTGCAACCACTACAGTCTCGGCCCAAGCACCTTCTATCCAACATAAGCAGGTTGACAAGAGAAAAGCGCAAAGATTCCTTTTGCACATAGTCATCTTATGTAGGTCAACTAGTCGAACAGACTCATCCCCGCTAGCAACAGGTTTGTGATAGCCTTCAACAAACTAAGCTACACAACTTCTCCAGCAAGGAAAGCAACTCACCAAGGTTCAAGTTTAACAAACGCTTCCCCCTCTCCCCTGAGAACTCAACGCAATGGAGACCATTGCTTCCTAAGGAGGGAGGATTGATCCAGGTGGATATCGGTGGCCACCCACGTATTCCATTGGCTCGAAAAACAATCTTCCACCTTAGTAGTTTTTTTTCTAGTTTTCGGGTCCTAAACTTCCAGGCTCCAAAGAAAACATGTTGTCCAAAACTTTTGAAGTCAACTTTCATCGACAATAAATAAAATAAAACTTAGAAACCATATTTTCCACTCTGAGATGCAATCTTTCCTTGATTGTTGTTGTCACCCTTCGATTTCTTTGAATTTTTCTTTGGCTGCACTGAGCCTTCAGGCCTAATCTCGTTGATCACATGAGAACAATCGTCCCTCAAATGCATCCGAGAAGACACAGATTTATCATAGCCATTGGAGGGTGAGGAAGGGGCAACAATGGCTTTTCCTTTGTCAAGGGCATGGTGGGCCTCGGTTTTCAACCTTTTTCTAGCATGAGAGAACTGAACTAGTGAGTGGACAGGTGCAGCTTGGACAATCTGGTTAATAGGCGAGGGAGAAAGTAAGGTCAATTTGGGCCAACCACGATGTTGGGAGACTGTCGGGTGGACAATCTCTTGCCATTCGTCATTTTTGAGAACCTTGAGTTGCAATGAGAAATGAGGGGGCACAGGAATACCAGGGGCTTATGGAGTTTGGAAGGGAGGCCTTTCAAGCCTAGGTTGGACCACTCCTTGCCCAATCCAATTGAAAAATCTAGCCTGAAATAAGTGACCTAACTCTTGTGAGTCAACATCAAAGTGTATGGAGAATCTTGGCCTTCTTGGGCCTCTGTTTCAATTACCTTTCCCTCGGTTGCCTCTGCCATGGCTACCTCGACTGGAAAAACTCATTCCTGCATGCATGATTGATTAACAAATATTCCCTTTAACAACCATACATGATAACTCCTTAAAAATATGAAATAGATTTTGGCTCGGCAACATATCAAACCCACATAATCCAATCTATACAAATTGTTTAAATGTTGTCGATGAGCAGTGGGTGAACAAAGGTTCTGGGATATGTGAGGGGTTTGTATTGAGTGAAAAATGATAAGATGAGAGGGAAAAGAATCATGGTTACTGATCAAAGACAACAAACAATCAATTGTAATGTAAACCAAAGACCATAAAACTGTGTTCCAACCAAGAAACTGTGATTTCAAACTGTTTCAAAATATAATTCTCTTAATTGTAATTAAATTTTAAGAACAGGGAGTGAAAAATGGATGTGGGAAAGCGAGGGGGTTGTAATTAGAGAAAAGCGAAGTAATGGTAGGGAAAGAGAACGGGTATTGTTCATAAAATTAATTAAGTAATCCATAAAACCATTCCATATAAGTTTAAAAGATCCAACACCAACCAAAATGACCATTGTGCCAAAAGAACAACTATTGTGTAAAATTCAAACAATTTTGTGCATTAACTTGCTCACTGTTCACAATCAATCTGTAACACACTGTCATCAAAACAAGACAATATGCATTCCACAACAATATGTAGAGGAGTTATGTCTCTTCTCATTTATCCATTTAATCTTTTAAAACAATCCCCAAATGAATAATCAGTCACTTATTTATACTCTGTCTAGTATCAACTCATCAACCAATGCCCACAAATTATTTCAATCATCAAATACAGACTCAAAAGTCATGCCCGATTATGTCCTTCTATTCATTTAATAATTAAATTGCAATGGGTTTAAACTCTCACGTAACTTGTGTCTATCTCTGCTATGATGCATGATATTCATTAATGCATATAACGGATAGCCAAATACAACCATCAATATTTTAATTGCAACGATCCTGACTTGCCACTTAAACACACAGATATCAATCACCATTTTAATTCATACTATGCTTGGAATACACAGACCATTCGACAAAATGCAGAGTATTTCCGTGACAGTACAGGTCCAACTACTCTAAATCTAAACATCCATAATGTTGGGCTATCGATTTATATAATGAGGTAGCAACAGTAAGCCTGATCTCATCTCATAACTTGACCAAATTTGCAACAAAACCATTTTGTTTAAAACCCGTGACCATCTCTGATGGCGCAATCAATAATATGCATAGCATATACAGTGGATGGCCATACCATAATCATCACGATTACAATACTCCCATGGAAATTAAAACACACAGTCACAATAATCATTAACTCAACCCAACATGTTGTAGGAACGCCACACATACCCACGCATCATGCAAGAAGTATTGTTGTGACTTAACCAATTAAAACTAATGTTGGGTCAACAATTCAATAATCACAATGTAAAAGACAACGAATGTATATTTGATCCCATTTACCCAATCAACCAGTTAACAATGTTGATCTTATCAATTAGATTGTTATAATAACCAATTGCAGTGACCAAATACCAACCAACACCACTGTCAACATAATCGACAGGGCGAGCCAGTAATCAAACATTGTCGACAACACACCACCAATCCATAACCATCAATAGTATACCCGACAAGACATATGGTTCCCTCTTAATGAAAATCGGGCTTAAGAAAACAAGGGTTCGCTCTGTGGATCAACACAGGGAGACTGGTGTCGACTCCCACCATCGGGTGAGAATCTCTGAGACCAATGGTGCACACACAGGGTATACCACCAATAAATTTTCAGAGAGGGTGACAGTTCACGAGATAGGAGAGACTCTGAACAGAGGAACCAAGGCTCCATTTTGGCCTTGTAACAATACTTAGAACACACAAGGTATAACCCTCGTGGCTCTCCCAATCAACCAACTAACAACGTTGAGATAAAACAAAGCCGATAAAAAGAAATATAACCCACTATGCAACGATCGGTAGCATGAACAAACCCATTCCCAAGTGAAACAATGCGCAGTGACATAAGGCGTTTGAAACCCAGTAAACCCCATAACAGCAAACCACTGGGTATGGTGATACGAATGCATGGAGATAGCCAGTCAATCTAGACCAAATGAAACCCTCCAACTAAAACTAACAAGGTAGATAGAGAGTCTTTATGGTTGCTAACACTCAAAATGACCAATAACACTATGACTTCAAACCTTATTGCAATGAAAACCACCAACATTTCATTCCAGAAAATATCACAAATTTACACAGTTGCCAGACTTGAGGAAAGCACAAACCCATACATCCCGAGCCAATATCTATTTCATAACCAGAGCATATTCATGGATGGAAAAAAGGCATACCTGTAACCAAAATCACCTTAAAAACGCGATCTTGGCCGAGCGGTTCTTCCTCTGCTTGAAAGTCGGAGCCTAACCACAACAAAACACAGTTAAAAAATATCCAAACTAGGGTGGCGACCAATGGAAGGAGTAGGAGTGATGCGCAGTAAATGCACATTTCCTCCACCCTCAATTCATTCAATTCCTTAGTACACGCCAACCCACTAATCCATTAATTCATTCAATCAAACCATGCATCGAAACCAACATCCACTAATTGCCAAGAGCGCCACCCTCATCACATCTTACCATTTCCAAACTATACAATAATGTATGTCAACTATATAACACAATAAATCGCATACCTATTAACTTGTTAGCTAGGATTAACAACGACCATTCTAATTTCAATGCATGTATTGTAGCATAGTAGCATAGTAGCATAGTTCAATCTTTTCTTTTGGCATTTGTTTATATTGTTTTTGCCTCTTTTCAACTACTCTTATGTATTGTTACTAACATGTCTATTGTGCAGGTATCAAAGTAACGAATCTAGGAACATATAAAAATGGTAGCAATGGATAACATAGGCCATCATAACATGAAATTATAGCTTGGAACAAACATAACATGCCTTACCCATCACTCACTTGTCACAATTATAACCAACACATAACAGGCCTTATCATTTCCAATAAAATCCAGATTTCATCAATGACGTAGAACCATGTAACCAGTGTCGAACAACAACATAAATGTGAAATAAGAACTAGATCTAATCTCCCAATCTACAAGGGGGTCCCACCTATTGTTGCCTTATTCACACCTGGGAGACATGGAAGAAATCTTCAATCCACTCGGTGTGTCCTTGGGGGCAAGTGAGAGTTAAGGTGCTGTCACCTAATCCTCAACTCCTCCGTCTAGGCCAACTCCTAGCGAAGCCAAGGGGGGTATTCCCTAACAAATATACTAAGGCTTTGAAATATGCTAAGTACAAAAATGAAATCTAGGAGTTTATTATTCTTTTAAACCATCAACCATAAACTGATAAAACATGAAATAAACATTCACCACGATATATAATCAATAAGCATATACTTGCATCAAAAGGATATTGAGAAACAATTGTTAGATGCAAATTTCATTTTAAATTAAGTAGATAACCAAATTGAAATGAAGCCTGTGGCTTTTTTGAGTGTGAAAATTGAGACCAGTGCCTTAAAGTGAATCGTGGGCAATGTAGTTTGCGTGTTTTATTAGGATAAATTGATGTTTAGTTAATGAAATGGTTTGGGCCTCCTTGGAGGTTAACTCTTTGTTTGGAAATTTGCAGAGAGCTTTATCGAAACCCAATGGTCTCACCAGTAAAACTCACTCAAAGTGTTGGATGTCCAAAACGGGTGGGAAGCCAGGTCCTGAGAGGGCCTGCCTTACTTCACAGGTCACTTCAAAGCGTTTTCTCGCGCATTAAGTTAACTACTTTAGAGGTTGTCCTAATTAAACTATCAACCACTGACCAACACAGCGTGTATGAAACTTACTTTCAGCAGATCGAGACTAGCTCGCAACTGGAAGGGTCAGGAACCGCACTGTGAGCTGAGGGAAATTTGTTTATTTTATAACAAGTAAAATAATTGAATTGAAATGTGAGACTAATTACTAAATCCACACTGACCAGGCCTCTTGCGAGGAGCTGAGAGGATGGTTTATTTCCAACTTGAAATTGCAAAACTAATCTAACAATTGAATGTTACTTCCCAAATTTAAATCTAATCTAAGTGTTGTGGTTAAGATATATTGACTGGTTACTTTAACTTATGCTGAAAATAGAAAAGCAAGAAGCCAAAAACTTGAACACACACCACCACACTGCCAGTCCCCTAAAGGGAGGCTGAAACTGAGCACTATGAGGCCCGGTTTTATTGCTTCCTATTACAACCGAGAAACTAAGTTCTCTTTTCTCTTTTTAGGACTTTTGGGTCCTTGAAAAGTGGATCAAAATTGAAGAAAAATGATTACAAGGGGTCCTTTGAAGGTCTTGGTCTTCAAGGGTTCCAACTTAGGCTACATTTTCTTCACTTTGGCTTTGATTTCACCAGAGCTTCCCCTTGTTTTATGATGGGCCTGCTAAAAACCAGCAAAGAGAAGGATTAGAAAATGATGGCAAACTCTTTAAGCAACTAACATGAAAGGCAAATACTTTAGCAAAAATTTTCTGAAAACTTTTCTTATAAAAGATGCAAAATTTTAAGGACTTTTTGAGGCTTTAAATGAAACTAAGCTAGGCTCTTTTAGAGTTTTCTGTTTGTTGTCCTAAAAAAGAAAGCTAAAACTCCTAAATAGCTAAATCTGCAAATGCAAACTTAGAGCAACTTTCTACCTTAAAAATTGTGTGAATTTAAGGAAAAGTGCCACAAAACTACTTAGATCTATCCTTTGAACAAGAAAGAATTTAAACTGGATCTAAGACTCATGCATGCAACATTAGATAATAAGATTAACCTTTGAAATCGATTCTAGATGACATGCAAGAGAAGTAACCAAACGATTTTCTGTAGAAATAAAATAGAGAGGAGGAGAGAGCAAGCTTATGCTTGGAATATCTTTGGGCTATAGTGTCTTTCTTTGGTGAAGTGAAAAGGGATCTTCTTCAAACGTTTTGAAGAAGTAGAAGCATCAATCTAGATCCTCCTAATCTTCAAGTAGAGCATCAATTACTTCAAAATCCTTGCACAATAAAGGGTTAGAAAAAGGTGCCACCTACAAGCAAGACTCCAATACACAATTAGTTAAGCAAAACAAAATTGCAATTGAAAACCTTACTAATAGATAAACAAATGGATTACTAATCAAGCAAGCTTAGTATTCCTATCCAAGTAAGTAACAATACTTCTACAAGGCCAATTTAAACCACAATATAATAGCATAAATCATAAAACAACATCACCTCATTTACAAGCATCCACACATTTGGACAATCCACCAACTTGACCTCCAAAGTCTTCCTTTTATTCCAATATGAAAGAGTATTACAATAAGAATGATACAATAAGTGATTCTTCTCAAGCTCCAACTAGCTAACAATGGGAGAGAACGCTTTGATTTATACAAGTTTGGGTGGAGATCCCAATGAGGAGGGCGCACCAATTGTCAAGAGTGAGCTGCCAAGTGTGGGATGAGGCGCTGCCACCTCTCCCATATCCAATACACATGTCCAACAAAAGATTTGGAGCATAAGGGCGCGCCACCTCTCAATATTGTGGGCTGCCATCTCAAGGGTGCGCCACCTCTCCAAGAGGGGCGCACTTCCCAATATGCACATGTTCAAAACCAACTCACATATGCCCCACTTCAAAGCTTTGACCAATGAGAGTCTTCCTCTTGATGCCACATAGCCTTTAGAGGCTTTATTTTGTCTCCAACATGTCAAAACATGTTTCCTTGATTTTTGCATATGCTGATTTATTTTATTTTATTTTGACTTTTTGGGTTTTGTGAGCAAAAATGACTTCTAAGTGATTAAAATCACTATTTTTGCTCAATCAAGTGAGTACTTAGGTAATATCGGTGCTCTAGGTCCAAAAAATGAGCATCCCCATGGCCTATTTAGTCCCCTCGTACCACTTTTTTAATACATCTTTATTTTTTGATTAAAAATTGTTGAATTTTCACAATTTTTTAATTAACTGAAAAAAATTAAAAAAAAACTAGGGGGGACTTAGTACATTTCCATAAGACTCTAGGAGGATGTTTAGCATGGTAATATACATTAGACACTAGGCTTAGATCCATGCTCAAGCCTAACCATGGGCATATACTCCAGCTTTGGAGGAATTGAATGAAAAAACTCATAAATTATAAATTGCCTGAAAACGACAAAATATAATTAGTAAGTGAAAAAAACACTCCAGAGTAAAACTCACGCTTAGGACTTAAGGTGGCTAAGACCTTTTACAAGTTCATCATGCAACATCTCTTATTACAATTTTTTATGGAAATGTAAAGAGAAAAAAGGTGGTCTTTGTGACCGACTGAACTTCTGAACTCTGAATTTTGAACAATGATGTTCAAACTTTGGCGGCTCGCTGGAAGTCCATCCTAGTGCAACTTTGATGGATAACACCACCTACTAATATTTTATATCTCATTAGATTATAATTATTAGGCTTAAGCAATACTTTGCGAGCGAAAATCCTCGTTGTGATTTTAATCGTCAACACGGTGTTGTAGCAATATTAATAAGCACCGGTGTGTTTGTGTTATTACTACGCATCGGGGCTGTTATGTTATCGATAATCACCGACGCTTGTTTGTTACTAAAAAACACCGGTGATTTCTATTTTTAATGCACCGGGAGATTTTTCCAAGTAACGCACCGATGCATATTATTTTATACATCATCGATGTCTTCTTATTAATAATGCACTAGTGCGTTCTAAGAAGAAAGCCCCAATGCTTAATTAGTTTTAAATCTACCAATGTGTTTTACTTTAAAAGCCTCGGTGCATATAAGATAAACGCCCCGATGTTTAAATAGTTTACTGCCCCGATGCTTGACTTCCAGTGTACATCACTGGTGAGGTAGGTATATGTACGCATCGGTGCTTGTTCCTCATAAAAATGCATCGATTTGTAAACATCCGCTAACACCTCCAGTCACCCAGAGTTTTTTAGTTATAATCAAGTTTTGTTATAGTATCCACAAAAACATCCTCTATCAAAAACAGATGTTGTAGCGGAGGTTTTTTTGACAATTTTTGTCAATTTTGTAACACTAGAAACCTCCACTATAACCTCTGCTAAAAGGTTTTTTCCTTGTAGAGTTGTATTCCCTCCAAAACACCAACTGTTCTATTTGGTTAGTGGTAGTGATTAATAACAATATCCCCCCATGGTTTTCCATGAAGAATGAACATCTTATGTTGGCTCTAATGGTCCATGGTAGAAGGCAAGTAGAAGAATGGATGTCTACCTCCAGCCATTGATCAATGAATTTAAGCAAATATGGGAATGGATACATGTATATGATTTATTAAGACCCATCCTGACA
Organism: Picea mariana; assembly: GCA_032191745.1. Lineage (NCBI taxonomy): Eukaryota > Viridiplantae > Streptophyta > Pinopsida > Pinales > Pinaceae > Picea > Picea mariana. Next base: position 73,115 of record JASDQU010011543.1, on the reverse strand, counting down.
TAGAGGTATTTTACATTGTATGACATATGTGCATACACCATGTACAACTATCTAGTAGTAGGAGTTTGTTTTGTTAAGCATGTTGATTGATTTGTTTATAATTGTAAAGTTATTTGACATACTTAATTTGGTGCAACTATTTTCTTTGGCACTAACATGTTTCATATACAATAACATCACAGGTTTTGTAACAAAAGGGAATCGTGGATGTAAATGTTCTGGACCTTCTATAAAGGCCAAGTGGTTCAACCACCTACAAAAACCAATGTACGACAACTCAAGGGTATTCCTTCTACAAGACCACCCTTATAGAAGAGCTATATTTTCTTTCAATGGTAAACTAGGGAGAACTTGAAGACCTGAAATATCATCATCGACATATTGGCTTAGGGCATATGACATATGAGGAACCTATGCTCGATGATCCTGAATTTTTTCACACCTATGATGAGAAAATGTTCACTATGATGAAATTCTTCAAATACAAAAAATAAACATTGGATAAGAAAAGAAAGTAGAGGAGAGGCATGCATCTCTTGGTCTTTTAAAGAAGGTGATGTCTTGTGGATTTTGAAAAAATATGATATTTTTCTAGTGAAGGATGTTATATTGAGCGTGAAGGAGCCTTATTTATCCGGGTCGACTCTTTATCACGGGTTTTGTAACAAAATGGAATCGTGGATGTAAATGTTCTGGACCTTCTATAAAGGACAAGTGGTCCAACCACCTACAAAAACCAATGTACGACTACTCAAGGGTATTCCTTCTAGAAAACCACCCTTATAGAAGAGCTATATTTTCTTTCAATCATAAACTAGGGAGAACTTGAAGACCTGATATATTATCATTGACATACTGGCTTAGGGCATATGACATGGAGAAGGAGAAGGAAATTACATTGTTCAATTCATATGGGGAACCTGTGCTCGATGATCCTGAATTTTTTCACACCTATGATGAGAAAATGTTCACTGCAATGAAAGTCTTCAAAAACAAAAAATAAACATTGGAGAAGAAAAGAAAGTAGAGGAGCGACATGCATCTCTTGGTCTTCTAAAGAAGGTGATGTCTTGTGGATTTTGAAAAAAATATGATCTTTCTCTAGCAAAGGACGTTATATTGAGCATGAAGAAGCCTTCTTTATCCGGGTCGACTCTATGATGTTGCTTCACAATAGAAGAAAATTATTAGGGGTTGAAATTACATGACCATTTGAAGCTTCTAAAGGTATGTATGTGGATTACATGCTTATTTTTTTGCAGTGTAGGTTATAATATGTTATGAACTCACATTTTTATGCCACTTAATTTTGTATGTATTTATTTTTAGTGCCATTATCCTTTGCTCGTGTGCAGTTGTGTGAACCATGACTTCCCTAAGGACTTGCGACATGCCATATCTAGATTATTTACACTTGTATGTTGGATTACACAAAGTATATTCACATTGTTAGAATTTCACGATTGTGTTAAGAGATAGCTGAGATTATTTGTTTGTTTGAGAAGGAATTGCCCATAAGTTTCATGGACTTGCAAGTCCATCTTCTAATTAACCTAGCTAACAAGGTTGAATTAACCAAGGTAGTCTCATGTTGTTGGATGTTCTTCTTAGAAAAGTACATGAAAAGGTTGAAGGGGATTGTTCAACAAAGGGCGAACCCCAAGGGATCTATGGTGGAGGGGTACATAGTATATGAGTCAATCTATTATGCTAGTGATTTCTTCAAGCAAATCACTGACACACCAGGTGTAGTGGTTTTGGATGACCAATGGAATGAGGACAAAGGGAAGGAGAGATACTCCAAATGAGCAGAAAAAGGTGCATGATTAAGAGCAAGTCACTTATCTTTTGTCAAATTTCTATGGAGTAAATTTTTATACTAAACTCAATAATATATATTTGATCTCACATTATTCATTTTGATTTTCATGAATACATCAGTGTTGACAGGGCAAAATGCCCAACATCAACAACAAGGGTTATACCCAGAAGAGATGCCCAATTAGAGTCTCTCTTGTTTGGTGTAGGAAAATCCATCCAGATCTTGGCCCTACAACCATTACCATTTAGTGTTTTACCCATTGCGTCCTAGTCCATTGTTTAGGATTTTCAAATAAAATAAATGGAAATTCCACTGACTAATATGCTAATGCAAATCACGAGGTTTAAACCAATTGAAACAAACACTGTGAATACAATACAATTGAAACATATCCAATTAGTAACAAGGAATCAATTCAGTGTGCTAATTATTACATAAATCTAATGTAACTAACAACTAGTTAGTTACAGGATCACAGGATCGCAAGAAAGGTTCTAGGGAACCTAAATTCTACATTCATGGTTTTGATTCCTAAGCAAAATTTCCAATAGAATTTTGATGGGTTTACACCAATTTCCTTATTTAATTGTGCATACAAGATCATGTCCAAATTCATAACTATGAGGCTTAAGCCCCTTCTGTCTAGATAGATCTCTCCGAAACAGTTTGGTTTTTTAGAAGGGAGGTTGATTCATGAAGTTATAGGTTCAACCCAAGAAGGTATACAGTCCATCAAACATTTGCATATCCCTGCTACTGTCGTCAAATTAGACCTTTCAAAGGCCTATGACAAGGTCTCCTGGCTATACCTAAGACTCATTTTGATACATTTGGGTTTCTCCCTTCTTTTGTTGAAGTGGATCATGGGCTATGTGACATCTTCTTCCTTCTTTGTGTTGATTAATGGGTCGGATTCCTCATTTTTCAAGACAACTAGAGGGCTCTAATAGTGTTTCCCTCGATCACCTTATCTCTTCTTTTTTGTAGCAAAAGGCATTAGTAGGGCAATCCATGAAGCCAAAAGACTTAGACTACTGCAATGGATTCATGTTGGAAGATGGATCTCTCTCACACATCTTCTCTATTTTGATGATGCTTTACTTTTTGGACTAGGTTTAGTGAGGGAAATTCAAAACTCAAAAGAAATTTTGGATTTATACTTTGTTGCAACATGGGTGGAAATCAATATGGGTAAGTATGCCTTGTATACCGATGGGCTGAATGACTCTTTCTCTGTAAGGATTGAAAGGATTTTCTCCTTTCAACATTTGGATTTTGAAGGAGGACTCAAATATCTTGGGTTTATATTAAAACCTAATAACTATGGTAAGGAGGATTGGAAATGGTTGATGTCTAGAATTGAACAAATGATCTCCTTTTGGTGCAACAAGTGAATTTCTAGAGGTGGAAGGTTAGTCCTGATTAAGTCTGTTCTTGAAGCTAATTTAGTATTCTGGCATACCTTAGCCTATATCCCTAAGGTAATTTTAGAGAAAGTTAGGTGTAGAGTTTATGCGATACCTGCACAGAAGATCTAGTTGACAATCAAACGTACACAGCTTGCAAATGGTGTGAAGAGAAGACACAAAAAATAGAGGAAAAAATGAAAGAATTTATATTAATCGTATTCCACACTCAAAGAGTGAATAATTTACAATAGATATAGGCTACATGAGTAATTAATGCGTCATAGTAGTGATCTAGAGATATCTAGACAGTCACTTACAGACACTGGAGTGAACTTCCACCTAGTCCTAGTAAACTGATCCATGCAATCATTAATTAACTTAGTGACACGTGTGGAAGTGAGAGAAACGCATGCAACTGTTGGTGATAAAACCAAGGTTTCCATGCATGAGTGAATTCCACTAGTCTAACTAAGTGTAACTGACTCTGAACTGAAGAGTAGCGCCCTATATTAGAGAGAATATTCTCATCTAAGGAAGCATTCTCAACATTGGAATATCAAACTTAGGAGAATAATTCTAGGAGAGTGTGTAATATATCCAACACCCTCCCTGAACACTACTAGGGAGTATACATAATCAATGGGTCCTAGAAACAGAGGACATGTTAGGTACCCATGAAGAATGCAACTAATGGACAGTTAAATAAAGTGAGGAAAGAGGGAAAACCTCATGGGACCCCCACCCCCCGCCCCTCAAAATACAATGTATCAAAATAAGAGAAAAACAAGTGAGGTCCACCACGTGGCAGGTAGACGGTCTCCAAAACCAAGAAAAGATGACAAGTCATTCAAGCATGATCTGATGATGACAGATCATAATCTGCTTCAATGAGTGTGTTGAAGTTGAAATGTTGTAGTTGATACTAGTTGACAACAATCAGATCTCTCCAAACATTAAGGCACTAACCTACACCAATGGACACTAAAATGCAACTAATGGACACTAAAATAAAGTGAGGAA
>JASDQU010011543.1:56221-68804 GCA_032191745.1 Picea mariana | reverse complement strand
ACCTCAAAATACAATGTATCAAAATAAGAGAAAAACAAGTGAGATCCAGCATGTGGCAGGTAAATAGTCTCCAAAACCAAGAAAAGATGACAAGTCAATCAAGCATGATCTGATGATGACAGAACATAATCTGCTTCAATGAGTGTGTTGAAGTTGAAATGTTGTAGTTGATACTAGTTGACAACAATCGGATCTCTCCAAACATTAAGGCACTAACCTACACCAAGATGGTCAGTCTAGTCAGAGTGCTTCCAAAATGTAGAAGCAAGCACCATAAAAGTCATCAAAATAGTGGTGAATGGAACTATAAAGGCGTCATAATAAATCAAGTCAAGAACAATGAGAATAGTTCCCATGTATCATGGATGAAACACATCTATAAGATGTTCTCAAACAATGTCTCAAATGCTTCCATGAACAATCATCAAGCCAGCCACAAACAATCCTCGGAGTTGGTACCTTGCCAAGATGTTGTTGTATATGCATCTTCGTTAATGAGTGCAAAGAAGAGGAATCGACAAAAGGTCGTGGATAACTGATAGGAAGACAATGTTGTCTCCAATCATGATGTTGAGGATGCCGATAAGTGGAGTATGTAGACCCTGAATTTGATGTTGAAGAGTCTGTTGTTGCTAAAAACTCTGATGTTGGTGCTAAAGAGTCTAATATTGGCAACTGTAATGTTGAAGTTTGTGTTGAATCTAGTTGTTAAAGCTCCAAAGCTAATTCAATAAGAGGTGTAGGTGGTGGTTGTTACAACTCAACAGTAGAAGAGTCATATTGTTTGATGGATTCTTGTGCTGGAACAAATTGAGTTTGAACGACAGAAATATCGAGACAACTTGCTACTGGCAATGAAGTCCCAATAAAACCAAGTCCATATTTTGTTGGTCTCATCATAGGCTGAATGGGATGTACAATCCTCTGTCGATTCTTACCAAGGCCACCACCAGTGTATCCCATCTGATACATCAATTTTGACCCAAAACCATGAGCGTGCAACTCAAAATTTGGTGAAGGAATCTCGGTAGTGGTCAACAATGCAAAAACGACATTAGAAGCAAGAGTGTTGCAGATCTTTCTACAAACAAAAATAATATCTTCCTTCTCTTTTAAACCAACCAAAAAATGTTCATTGAAAAGAGTGAATTTCTCCTCCATCTCATTAATGCGGGTGGTCCAAGTATCAACTTGAGCTTTATGTTTCTCCATTAGACTCCAAATGAGTTCATAATCCGTGGTATAATAGGTACACATGTTTTGAAGACAAATCTTGGATATGTCTTGTTCACCTCGAAGTTTGCTAACTTCTTTGACAAGTTTTAGCTTCAGACACTGAAGGATCGAGATAACTACATCTTTGTCCTCCATTACAATTAATCTCTCCCAATGAATGATATCAGTGAGATATGCCTATTAGAGTAGTGATCTGAGGTTTTATTGATCCATTGCATGCAACTATAGATCTGATAAAACTGTTGTATCTCCTAAACTACCATGTGGGTATTGGATACTTTTGCTGATCGTGAGCAACCATGTGCAATGCATCTCTGTACAAAAATTCAGATCAACCCATGTCATGTATTTTGAGATATTGTTGATGGATCTGTGACAACTATATATCTGATCAAACAACTTTATCTTCTAAACTATGATGTAGGTATTGGAGATTTTTGGCAAGCATGAGAATCCTTATGCAATGTGTCTATGTACCAAAAACTAGATTTACCCATATAACAGATGTCGAGATATGGGCGACGGACATATGGCACGTTGATCTTGGAGAGAATGTGAGGTGTAAGAAGAATTATCGGTGAGTAATCCATCTTTCATGTTGCTTTGTTCCATCTTCAGTACCTGCAAAAGAGTATTGGTGATGATCCTTGTGAGCAACCTATGGGATCTGATACCATGCATAGTTTTTGAGATACATGCACAAAAGATCTAGCTAACAATCAAACATACACAACTTGCAAATGGTGTGAAGAGAAGACACAAAAAAATGGAGGAAAGAATGAAAGAATTTCTATTAACTGTATTCCACACTCAAAGAGTGAATAATTTACAATAGCTATAGGCTACATGAGTAACAAATGTGCTACAATAGTGATCTAGAGATATCTAGACACTCACTGATAGACACTGGAGTGAACTGCCACCTAGTCCTAGTTAACTGATCTTTGCAATCATCAATTAAATGAGTCACACATGTGGAAGTGAGAGAAACGCATGCAATTGTTGGTGGTAAAACCGAGGTTTTCATGCATGAGTGGATTCCGCTGGTCTAACTGACTTTGAACTGAAGAGTAGCGCTCTATATTGTAGGGGAATATTCTCATCTAAGGAAGTATTCTCAACATTGGAATATCAAACTTAGGAAAATAATTCTAGGTGATTGTGTAATATCTCCAACATTAGAAAATGTCCCTTTAATTACCTATGGAATGGAAGTAGTGAGTTCAAGGGTTCACATTTAGCTATATGGAAAATGATTGCTACTTCTAAGAAATCATGCAGATGGGGACTCAAAGATATACGTCTTTTTGGACGTTCCCTAGTACCAAAATCTTTATGGCAGTTGATTACCAAGGACAGTTTATGGAGAAGAATCATTACTCAGAAGTACATTGCACCAAAATCCTTACTAGATTGGATCAGGTCAGAAAGGAAGAACATTCAAAATGTTTCCAACCAATGGAAATCTTCAATCCTGGATTTTCCTATGATTGAAGAATACTTGCCTTGGATGGTAGGCAACAAGGCTCAGGTAAGGATTGGTTCTGATGCCATTTTAGGTTGTGGACAAACAATCTTCATCCCAAAAGCACTTGTAACTCATTTGCAGGAATTGGGGATATGTACTCTAAATTATATTAATAAGCCATAAGACTCCACCATTTGGACACAAGTATGGATTTCAGCTCGAGACCTAGGTTTGGAAAATGGAATGGGGCAGATCTAGAAATTATTTTTGGTAGAGCTCAGAAGAGCACGTATAATATTGAAGGATGATCGAAATGAACTTACTTGGGTTTGGAGCAAAGAAGGGGGAGCTTACACAACCAAACTTGGATATTTGACAATACAAGCTCCAACATCTGTAGAGGAAGCCTAGTCGTGATCAAAATTGTGGAAGGTGAGAGTACCTTCCAAATGCACTTTGTGTATATGGCTAGTCTCGATGAATATATTTTTGACTTGGGACAAATTACAAAAAATAAATAAAATTGGGCCCGTTTGGTGTTTCCTATGCAAAATCCAAGAAGAAACAACTATCAATCTTTTTATGAGCTATCCTTTCTTTGTAAAAGTGTGGAAGGAGGTGGAAGGCAATATAGGTCTTCCAAATTTATGGATGAAGGGGTCTCTGAATGAAAATATCAAGGAATGGTTTGATAAGAGGAAACTTAAGAATTTTAGAGATGTGATTTATCTTGTCATCTGGGGGGGATTTGGCTAGCAAGAAATGCATGTGTATATGAAGACAAGCAAATTCCTCTCTTTCAAGTTACCACTCAGGAATTCGCATTATTATGCAATTTTCAGACTAATGAAAGAATAAGAAGGCCAAGTAGGGTGGGTGATCTGACATTTGTTAAATCAATCCCTTGGAGTTTCTTTGATGGGGTCTGTCAACGTCTTGGACATGTATGTGGTTTGGGTTATGTTCTTTATCTCTCAAAGTCCCATTTCTACATAAGTAAGGCAAATCTGGGCTCGAGGACCAATAACTATGGTGAGTTCAAGGCACTACTTTTCCTTTTGAAGTTTGCTTTAAACAAAGTTTTAGAATGACTCTAGGTCTTTGGGGATTCACCTCTTGTTGTTAATTGGATGAATGATGAACTTCAGGTATGAAACACATGTTTACTCATTGTGGCCATGCACATGAAATATCTAGCTAGTTATCTCCATGAGATCACTTCCTCTCCTGTTTTTTGGGAGTTCAATGTATAGTCAGACTCTCTTTCCAAGGAGGGTCTACATAGGCCTCGGGATCAAATAACTGAAGATGAGTTTGTGAGAGGATCCTTAATTTCATCAAGGACCTAAAATTTTATTGAATTTTAAGTGTATGTGGGTGGGTTATCTTATTTAATTATGAAAGTTCTAACGAACATAATTTTATATGCATTTCGATATAAATGTCATTGGTTAGCTTGTCTTCATTTAAGAGTTTTTTGGGAATTTTTTTCTCAACAAGTTAATGTTGGAAGCTTAACTTGTATGTAGCATAGATGAATAGTATGTTAGGTGTCAGGTTTTTGGACCTATGCAAATTTGCACTCTAAAGATTGCATTTTGGATTCTGGTTGGAATTAAAAATACATTTTTTCTAAGGAAAAAAAAAATTACACCCGTATTAGGATCCTAGGCAATACTTTTATGTGTGGATTAAATACAAGCCACTATAGTTTTATAAAGAAATCATTGCCCTCCATGAACCGTGGCCTATTAATTAAAATGTTGTCTTTGTCTTGCTCCACAACAAATTCTAAGATAAGAAAAACCTTTCACAATCGAATGGATAACTAATGTCTCCTACATGAGGGATCCCCAAGCTACCTCTATCCATTACTAGAGATTTTTTATTGATGGCCAAATAATGTGGAACTTGCAAGTTACGCCACGTGCCAAAAAACATGTTTCCTTATTAATCCGTGTAAGATCAAGCTTTAAGATTGACATGAAAGTTGTATTCTCCACAAAAAAGGGTATGAGATATTCCTGGGAAGGAGTTACCCTCACTACCACTCCCCAAAAAATATTATGATTGAAGAAGGGGAGGAGAAATTTGGATTAGTTTTGCATTAAAGTACATAAAGATGAGGTTAAAATGCAAATAAAATGTTCTTTTTTTCATGAACTTTTGCTAGGTAGGAACATGCCACTCATTTACATATTAATTAAATTATTAAATTTTATTTATTTTAATTGTGTAATATAAATTAATGCAAATCTACTTTCCCACTTTTATTTTTATTTTGATATTAATAAAATAACTAACATATTAGTTGACAAATTTTAAGTATTATATATAACAGTAAGTAGAAAAGAAACCATTTTGTTTAATTTTTTATTTATAAAATAAAAAATTCAATAAATAAACATATAAATTTTATTATTAAAATTAAATCTTATTATTAATATATAAATATTTTGAGTATTATATATAACAGTAAGTAGAAAATAAATCATTTTGTTTAATTTTTTATTTATAAAATAAAAAATTAAATAAATAAACATATAAATTTTATTATTAAAATTAAATCTTATTATTAATATATAAAATATTATGCAGATTTTGAAACACAATATCTTACCAATAAAATAGTAATATTTTATTTTACATTGTTACCATATTTATGTAGTATTCACATCTTTGTAGTATTTAGAGTATTCATAATTGATTAGGACGAGAAGAAGATTGTTGAAATATCCTCACAACCAACTCTATTAATCTTTCAACAATCTTCTTCGAAAAAAATAATGAATTATTAAAATTATGACGAGAAGAAGAACTTAATTTTCTAGTGGTTATTAGTCCCTGCCGTAGGCGTAGAGGGACTATAGCGATCGATAAATCGTTGACTTCATATTAGTCTGTCCTTTGACCCCAAATATTTCCATATTATCTATTGTTGGAACCAGGGAACTGAAAACATCGTTTTTATATAAAAAAAAGTACCATATTTGTCATGATATGATTGGACAAGGGATTGGAGGTCTTATTGCCGACTTCGCTATTCCCAATGTTATATATGTTGGCATATCCAAAGTATTTGATCGTATATGGTCTTTTTTTAATCATAATATTTTGTTATGCATTCGTCGATGGTGGATTAATGCTAGCATTAATTCGAATGTTTGGTTTAGCATTTTATGCTAGGTAAATTTATGGCAATGTTAGATATAGTGGCATATCCAAAGTTTGGCTTTCCAAAACATTATGTGGTGTTTGAACTATTGTTACAAAAAATATATTTTTTCTTTTTGGGATACGTCAAAGTCCTGCCACATTGAATTTTTTTCTTAAATGATTACAGTGCATTTCTGACAGACTTAAATGTTTACCTAACATGCTTGATTGTGTTGAATGGTTACTTAAGAGGCTTTTTACAAGACATTTTTTTCTATTTTTTAAATTTTTATGCTCCAACGACTTTGCTGGTTCGGTGGTCCATGCTTGCTTTTTGCATGCCACTGATTTCTTATTTGCATGTTGTCGTTCTTCTTTCTTGCCTGTTCGTGTTGTTGCAGTTTGGACGTTTGGGTTTCTGCAATCACGATTGGAACAACATCGTTCCTGGGGGGGTGGTTGCTGCTTGCTTCTTTCTTTGTTGTATGTTGTTTATTGTTGCTTGATTCGACTTTGCAGAGTACCGGTCCTGCGCCTACAGTTGGGCCTTTTAGTGCTTCTTAGTTGGGTTCTTGTTTGGTGCTTGTTCTTGTTTGGCCAGGGTTTGCAAATGTTGGGATGCTGCATCTGCGGTTGGATTTTGGTCGCATTTTGTTTTGCACTACAATTTTCATAGAATACTATTAAGATAAAATAACAGACTAAAGAATTGCAGGCGGTGTAAATTGCATCGGTTACGCGTTGAAGCAAAGTTTGTTGGCCTCAAAATATATTTCATGGTTGTCGATGCTTTTTACATGGATTTCGTCTTACTATGGTTTTATAGTTACAACAATGGCTTTTGCTATGTGGGAGATATAGTTGTTCTCTCCCTTTTACTTTCCTGTTGTAAACTACGTTTGACTCTAGTTTTTCGCGTTTATGTGGTCATTCTGAGCGACCGTCGTTCAGTTGCATAGTTGGCCACTTTTATGGACGCGGCTTCGCGAATAGGTTCTATCGGACTATGATAGGTCGTGTTCAATGTATACATTAGCTTTCCCGAATTAGTTTTCTTTAAAAGAATCTTGGGCAGAAGAGAATGCAATTTATGAAATTATAGGTTTTCTGAACTGCGAAGCCACCATCCCATACTTAGCCGGTTTTTGCATCGCGGGTTGACGAGGTAGGTGGTTGAAAATTGACAATCGGAGAGTTCCGCGATATACAAATTGACAATCGGTCAGCAGCGAGAGTTTCGCGATCATTCCAACTGACCGCAGTTGGGTTCCATACTTAGCCAATATTATGGACGCACCTTCGCGGATAGGTTGTATCGAAGTATGGTGTATACATTAGCATTTCTGAATTAGTTTTCTTTAACAGTAGGGCTCCTGGACAGAAAACATTGAAATTTATCAAATTATAGGTTTCATGGACAACATAGATTAAACATAGGAAATATATAGCTTTATAGAGTAGATATATACAGCCTGCACGGAGCCGTCATCCCATACTTCATCAGTTTTTGCATCGCATGTTGTCAAGGTAGGCGACTGAAAATTGACAATCGGAGACTTCGGTGATATAGAAATTGACAATCGGACTTGCCGACTATTTGAATTTGAAGGTCGTCATGTCCAAAAAAGTTAACATTGTCGAAATAGTTTACTTTACGTGTGTTTTAGATACCCTGGTGGACAAAAAACACAAAAAAAATAGTGAGCATTTTTTGGATCGCGGGTTCTTGGGATGGCGGGTTGTAGGTTCAGTCCTTGTTGTTTCGTGTCCTACAAATAGCATGGAAAGTTCCGCGATATACAAAATGAAAATCGGGCTTGCGCACTATTTGAATTTCAAGGGCTTCTGCAAAACAACTATCATTCTCGAATTATTTTTCTTTGTGTACGTTTTACATACGCTCATGAACAAAAACAGAACAATAGTAGTAACGTCTGTTACATAGGGCTCCATCCCCGCTACCTTCTGCGCTTCCCAATACACATTAAATATGCTTTGAAAAGTTAGAACCGAGCAGACAGGTTCGAAAAGATGGGCTTTAATAAATGGAATGCTCACGGACATCTCCAATTAAAATGAATAGACAGGCAAATATTATGGGATCTAGTAATTTGTTTTTGCCTGCATTTTAAATTTGCGAAATTATTAATTTTTTTTCCTTGTGTAGTTTTAGTTTTGTTCAAAGCTTCAGCATAGTTCACAAACGTGTCGGCGACAGAGAATTTGATGTCACGTCCCTCTTTAATATTGTGCATTTCGAAATGATGGGCTTTAATAACTGGAGGACATCTCCCATTAAAATGAATAGACAGGCGGATATTATGGGATCTGGTAATTTCTTTTTGCCCGCATTTTGAATTTGCGAAATACTTTTTATTTTATTTTTTGCTTGTGTAGTTTTAGTTTTCTTAAAAGCTTCGGCAAAGTTCACGAACGTGTCACCCACAGAGGCCTTGACGTCATGTCCCTCTTTAATATTGTGGATATCTTAGATGCCAGATTTCAGAATCTGCTCGGATATGGAAATTTTAATACGTGCTAGTAGTCACTATTCAGCGTACATGTTCAAAAAGATTGGCATTAATAAGTGAAAATATCGAGAATATCTGTTATTAAAACGAATCAACACAAAATCTACGGCAGACCATCCAGCCTTGCTTTTAAATACTTATTGCCATTTCTCTCTATGATCAAAGAGTTGCGCTTTAGGGTGCCTTAGTTCTAATGTTCTTGGTCATGCACATGTAAGACAACTTAGAGATGCGATTGACGAGCATATGAAAGAATAGAGCCTGGTTTTATGTGACGTGAGCTTTGAGTAAAAACAAAACTCTGTTATACAAAGAGAAACTCAGAGAGGACGAAAAAAACAGAACAAGTATGTTCTAGTTGGTGTTCTCCCTATGTTCGATGCTTTGGTTTGTTGAAAATGTTGGTTGGAGATTTTTTGGTTGAACTTCTTTGTTTTATTGCTGGGAATTGTAATGGATTTTGAGGTCGGGTGCAAAATAGTTCTTCGTTTAAGTATATAGCTTCTTCCAACAACACAGATTTGGCAAGTGTATCAAGTTGTACAGATTGCACAAGTATTTGTCTACCTCGAAGGCGGGTAGCAAAAACTATATGGGTGGATAAAATGACATATTATCACTGCAAAAGTTTCCATTTCATAGTATGATGACCTGCATGTGGGTCTGGTAGCCGACTTGACAGAAAGCTATGTTCTTTGTGAAAGTTTGTTCATTTTCCTCTGGGTGTAGTTGTAGACTCTACATATTTGGCGTCACCTATGAACATTCTAGACCTTTCTATGGGCCACCATATCTCCATGGCTATGAAAAAAGATATATTTTGATGCCATCTGCAACATTTGATACACTTGCCAGACCTATTCTGGTGCATTCTGCAGCATTTGATGCACTTGCCACACCTCTACTGCGCGAAGAAGTTATGTACCTCAACACAGTTGCTTTTTGCATCTGGGTTGGACGTTCCTTCCAATTTACTCCAATAAAGCAAAGAAGTTCCACATACAAATCCTTAGGCAGGCTTCTCAACCAAACAGATGATCAAATATAGGGAGAATACCAGTCACTACGTACTTGAATTATTTTTCGCTGCTTTAGTTGTTCTGACATAGAACGACTCCTTCCACTTTGAAATTGGCCTGAATAGCATTTGTAAGTTGTCTCAGATGTCAAGGGTCAGGAACATTGCAAGAAAAGCACCTTAAACCCCAACTTTTCAACAGCAGAGAGAAATTAATACTTGACAAAGAATGGAATGTTGAATAAACAGGCATTGCAAGCAGGCCATATCTGGAAGAGAGAAGATATTAAAAAAAGTGGGATAGATGTACTTGGAAGCACCGATTAATTACAAAACTGTGAAGAATATTCATCAATGTACATATTTTAAATTGGTCAACGGCAGGCAAAATCGCAATCGTTGTCGAAAATAGCCTCGACTGTAATTTGTAACCCACCTTATTTGAATATAGAATAATTTCGGTTTATTTTTTAACAGTATTTTCCAATTTCTAGTATTTGTTTTAATTGTATTTTCTACCTTCTTCCCTTGTGTGGTTAAACATGAAACACAGGGTTTTGTTTTTGTTGCCCAGTACTTCAGTCTAAATAAAACCTAGCCTGTTCTTTGTTTACATTTTACATGTAAGAATAATTTTTCATAGGCCATACTTGTGTGGCGGCGGCCCTGTATTTAAAGAAAGAAATTGGAGGACCCGTGCTGATCCCATTCTTCGGGTTCTATGAATAGAATTAATAATGAGTAATGACAAGGCGGTTGAACTGTTGACGGAATGTTCCTATGAAGTTTGTTCGATATATTGCAGCTTCTTCTATTTGATAATATCCGTGCATATACACTAATATCGGTAGTATTGGAATAAATACAAAAAAACTTCCTCTTCGGCAAAGCTTAGGCAACTATGTTTGGGTTTGTGGTATTAAACAACTATGTCCATTGTTCCGTCATATACATCTTCCAACCTAAGAACTTCCTTAATCTGCAATTTATGCTTTAATTACTTAAAAGTCACACCAAATTTTTATTGCATTTAATTTAATTTAGATATTGATGTTTATGGAGAGTCGACATTTGTTGATATCATTGCAATGAATACAAGATGAATAGATGATAATGAGTTTATGTCGTTGAGACCACAATGCAAATTCATGTTTCTTGTTGCGCTATGTACATGTTGTAGTCAAAAATTTTAAGGTTCCAGCGAAATTCGCAAGCCGAGAAGAATCTTGCAGATTGGGAGATCATTTGCATTTGAAACAACCAATCCATTAATATATATTACTATGAATACTATTCAAATAAATATGAAAACTTTGTTCATTGATAGATGCTAGTATGAAAAATATTGAAATAGATATCATAACTTTGTCTTGGCCAATACTTGCCCAGTTATCTGGGCACCAGGCCCCAGGTTCGCGGTACCCAACACCTATGTCCTATGTTTCATCATATACATGTTGCAGCGAAACAACGTTAGTGATTTGTGCCTTTCCATACTTGGCCAATTTTATGCCCACTGTTGCGGGGCCGGCGCTTGCGAACCCAACTGCTTATCGTTCTGCAATATACATCATGCAYTGAAAAGATCTGTGATCTACAATTTCACCATGGGTTCCTCGTACACATTGACTTCCTTCAAAGTATCTGTTGTTGCTTTCCATCCCTAGMAACTTCGCATCCTTCCTGATATACATCAACAATGCTCTTACTAGTGACAAGTGGACAAAGTGGTACGAAAGATACCTCCGTCATCTGCAATTTGTAACGACCCTTGATTATTAAGTGTAATTAATTTAATAATACAATCCTAAAAGTTTAGCTAAACTATAATTATGTCTTAAAATAACAATTCTAATTGATTATTATTAATGAATTAGTCATGATGGTTAATGATTCATTTAAATATTAATTAATTCATTAATTAATTAAGTATTAAATAAAAGGGTGGAGAATAAAATATAACATTTAAATCAAGTTACGTATACAAGAAGGGATCACATAAGGATCTCGAGAAGATAAAGAATTAATGAGAATGGATAAGGGTAATTAAATGGAGGGATAAGGAATTTAATGCAAGGGGGAGTGTTGGTGAAGGTGGAGGATAAGGAAGGAAGGAAGGAAGGGTTGGAGGGGATCATTCTACGGAGGACTGTTTTTCTTGCTATGGGCAGAGAGYCGAGAGGGGCTGTGAGATGGGTGTGCTCAGATTGAGGCATGGGATTTTCTGGTTGTGAGATATTGATCAGGCARGGGCCAGGTTGCTAGAGGTTTTGGGCTCGGAGGGCTAGGATATCCGTTGATATCCTAGGGCTAGAAGCTAACTAGTCARCAGGGAGGTTGGTTTTGGGTGGTGTCCTAAAGAAGCAAGCTGCGAATAGCATCAGAGTTAAGGTACTTCTTTAAAATTCATGCATTGTTTGTATAAAAAAATTGTTATTAAATTTTATTACTTGAAATATTAGATTGCGAATGTGCTAGATTAAGTAATTTTTAAATTTTACTGTAGTGTTGTAATTTAATGGTTGCTTAAATTAATTTAGAGCCATTACACAATTCATGCTTTAACATCTTCATCTATATCCTCGCACGACGGATCCGACCGAGCGTTGTTCCTTTCCATACTTAGCCAATTTTATGCCCATCGTTGCGGGGCCGGCGCTTGCGAACCCTGATGTTCTTCTGTGAGATACTTAGTTCTTTTTCCCTTCTCTTGTTCCCGTATATTATCTACAATTCCACTGCCAACACCTCTGTCCTTTTTCCCTTATTTTCTTCCCATGTATTATGGGACAATAAAATATGGACATGATATTCTATAAAGCACGCACAAATTATGCATTCCATACCTAGCGACATTTTTGATCGTGGGTTCTCGGGCACGCAGGCGAGCTCAAAAATGGGGCTCCATTGTTCTGTAGCCTACAAATAGCACCCAAAATTCCACGATATACAAATTGACAAGCGAATCTGTGGACTGGCTAAGTCAACATTGCACTTCTATTATTCTATGTCCTCCAAACAACACTCCCAGTTCCACGATATAGAAATTGACACACGGAATGCAGAAATGGCGGAGTGCATATTGCCATTGTTTACAGATGCCAATCCCTATGAAGTATCTAACAGTATCTAAAAAATTATTTAGAATACTAAATTAGCACTTATTGGTGACAA
>JASDQU010011543.1:24520-53401 GCA_032191745.1 Picea mariana | reverse complement strand
ACCTTCACAGCCTGTTTTGGATCCTCCTTTTGGCAGGTTCACGAAATATGCAACTCTAGCGTTGGCGGGTTGCCATATCTTTATTTCCATCTATACAATCAGACGACAAATCCAACCGACCGTTGTTGCTTTCGATACTTGGCCAATTTTGTGTCCACGGTTGCCGTGTTGGGACCAATTTCAGTTCCATCTATATCCTTGCATAGAGAATTGAACCAGCAGCCATTTCATACCTATCGACATTTATGATCACGGGTTCTCGAGCCGACGGGCTCAAAATTGGCCCTCCATTGTTGCATGTGTTACAAATAGCACCCAAAATTCTGCGATATATAAATTGAGAAGCAGAGCTGCGGACTGGCTGACTCAACATTGCACTTTTATTGTTCCGTGTCCTACAAATAGTCCTTCAAGTTCCGCGATATACAAACTCACACATGGAATGCAAGGCTGGCGGGGTGGAGATTGCCATTGTTTACAGATACTAATCCTATGAAGTATTTAACAAAATCTAAAATATTATTTTCAATACTAAATTACCTCTTAGTACTGGCAACTGGACACAGGTGCAGATCTGACATCATCCGCTCTTCCGACATCATCCGCTCTTCCGTGTTACAAATTATGCATTCAAATTATTTACTCCGGTCCTCCGCAATATATAAATTGATTATCAGGTTCACATCTTGTATTCAAAATTTCCCTGATCTACAATTCCACCACAGACTCCTTTCGCCTTTTTCCCTTTTCTTCTTCCCCTGTATTATGGCTCTCATTATCTCCATGTATATAATCACACCTTACACAATTTTATGTCCACAGTTGTTGAGTTGGAAATATACAATTCTATCGCGTGCTCCTCGAACTCACAAGCTTCACTGTACCATGGTTAACAAATGTGCTTCCTAATATACATTTGCTATGCTCTTACTAATGACTCTTACAAGTGACAGTTGCACACAGCAATACGAAACAGTTCGCATCCAGCCATTCGCAACATAGAAATTGACTACCGGGTTCTGACATCGTACCCTCTTCCGTGTTACAGATTGTGCATTCAAATGTTCTGAATAATACAATTTGAACCTCCGGACCTCTGACCCTATTTTGGATCCTCCTGTTCACAAATTCACGAAATCTCAAATTCTTAGTCAGTGTTTCAGGTTAGCGCATTCGAAGTCTGCTGCTTCTTCTTCCCTCATATGCATATTGCACTCAAAATTTCCGTGATTTACATTTCCACCGCGGACTCGTTATTCCTTTTTCCCTTTTCTTCTTCCCTTATATTATCGCTTTGTGGTTATATACATAGTCGCCTTTCTATAAACACGGGTTCCAGTGTTGGCGAGTTGAGATATATTTATCTCCATCTATATAATCACACGACTCCTCTGACCGACCGCTATTGCTCTCCATACTTAGCCAATTTTATCGCCATGGTTGGCAAGTTACACGTATTGAAATCAAAAAGTTCTGAGACATACAATTTGACCCTAGCGCCCTCACCTTCAACAGTTGTACCTTGCAACCCTATTTTGTAGCAGTTTTTTTCCCCTACCCGCGACCTTCGTACTTTCTTGCTATGCAATTAGAAACCTTTGATGCTAATAGGTCACCATGCAGGAACCGTCAACATTGTCATTAAAGGGTGAAAAACTCGAGGAGATATCCCATTATTATGCATTAAACCAAGATGTGCGGAAACTTATTTTGTCCCTTCCAATTGTTCATCTCCAACATGTGTCGTCGTGTTGGGCCACTCAAGAAATCTGCAATGCTTAATCGCTCATTGCAATATCCACCATGTTTGCATTTCTATATATGCAATTAGTAGTGTTTAATGTTAACAACGCATCATGCAACAGGCGTCCAGATTGTCATTAATCAACGAAAGTCTCGAGGACATCTCCCATTCACACGCTTTCGACCAAAATTTGCGTAGGGTTATATTAGCCCTTCCAACCTTTCATTTCATTCATCGTCTGGAACAAATAAATGTCTTTGTAGACCTTGGTAGTGGGTCGACAATAGTTTTGTGGAGATACAGTAAATATGTTCGCAGAAGAGGACCAAAGGTTCCAGTGGTCCAAGGCATACTTTTACTATTCATCTCGTTCTGCCCAGAATGAAGTGATTTGGACCTCCGAAATTGCTCGTGCAGGCTGCGTCCTTGAGGTTTTTGACTGTAAGGAGGTGGTCTCTTGGTGCGCCGAAAAATATATTCCAGGCCAAAGAATTATTCCACTACGCTACCATTCTCTTGTTTCTTTGTCACCTCATCTCTTCCGCGAGATATTGAAATTGTCGAAACCAAAATTAACGTTCAAAGGACAAGATTGCAAGCAGTTTCTAGAAAAAAATCATAACGGTTTGGACATCTTAGCCGACTTCCTCGAAGACCTGACAACAGTTCTTGAAGATATCACAAGGTTCCAGGTAAGTTCCTTTAGAAATCCATTCAGGAAAATTGCTTGGTTGTTTACAAGAATAACRGGACAGGCATCCAYAGCAAGCATTTCTCATATAATTATTTATATTTTGTATTTCACAGTCAAGGAACAATACATTTTCGATCGAGGAAAGATAATCTCCATTGAACTCTGTTCCTAGTTGTCACGATTCAAAGAATCGAATARATTTGATATGTCATCCTACTTGATTTTCGCAATTGTGTATTGTTGCCCATTTCCAAAACTTTCTTTTTCCAATAAAATAAATTGTGGATTCGACCCAGTAACTTTCTGGCATGACGCCCTATGGAGACACAAGGCCTCCCATTGTTTTTATGAAGTTTGTAATGGCTTTGTCTCAGTTTTCAAAGATTTACTGTTAGGCAAGGATGCTCCGCGGATGTTTGGCCACGCAAGCAAGTTTTTGAACAAGAAGGGCACACTTGAGCAAAAGGAAAATCACAGTCTCCTCATGGTCTTTGGATCTAAGGAAAATCTTGCCTTCCTTCCATGCCACATCACGGACAAGACGTTTGTTGCAGAAATAGCAAGGCAATACAACCACTGGTTGCATTTTTTCCATGACAAGAAAAAAAAACAGTTCATTCCTCTGCCCTGGAAAAGTCGGATATTTCATGTGCAGAAACATCAACAAGATTGACGAGTTTGCAGCCCATTTCAAGAAATTGAACCTAACGTACGCTGAAAGGCCAAAAGGGTTCGACCCCAATGGCATTTTTGGAGAAAATTTACTAGGTGTTGGCTTTAACAACTCTTTTATCCATAGACACCTGACCCAAGACAGGGACAGTGTCGACAACAATCTTGCTTCTTCCCATTGTGACGCAAAGACATTGCAAAGCGCAACTGAATTGTACAGACAGAATGGTAAAGTATTCGGTGAGAAGAGTACCTATCCCCCCGCCAACACTCCCAAGAGCATGACACCACGGAGCATCGCTTCGACGGTCTATCCCAGTAAGAAAGAAACCCAGAAATATTCGAACGGAGGAGGAGATAAGAACCCTCCTCGCATAAATATTGATAGTTCTCACAAAGTTCCATTGACGAAGAAGAGAAAAAACAATGCAGGCCACGCGGAGGAACCCGAAATTGACAGTGGAAAACTACAAATTGAAATTGAAGCTAAGCAGATGCAAAAAATTGGGTCGTCCGCGGTGGACATATTTGACACCGAATTTTTTGACATAGATGAATCCTTCGTAATCCAGAGCGTTATATTTTACAGCCAATCTAAAAGTATGGTCATTGAAAAGAGAGATGTAACAAATAGGAAAGGCAAATCTCGAACAGAGATTGACTTTAGCCAAATGACCCCATCCAAAATCTGCTTGTTTCACCAGGTAACCGGTGACGTTCTTCGTGATTCCATTAGAGGAATGGAGACAGATTATGCCAATCTGAAACACTGGCTCAACGAATTTGAACATGCTTTCATTGCAACACCAAAATTTGCCAGTCCTTTGGCAAAAATCGTGCCTTTTACCACTGCAGAGAAGATGAAAGTATCCTCTACCCTCCTTGCATGCTCTATATCCCTTGTAGAGAACAACATCAACAAAAGAATGGAGCTAGTTACTGAAGCCTGGGAAACATCGCAAAATTTAGTTTCCTTTGGAAAGAAGGCCAATAATTTGCTTGAACGTTTGGAGGCGAATTTAAAAAATGAACATATTTTCTATCATCAGGTGCTAGACCCTTTTGCCAACTATGCCTTGTACACATCGGAACTAAAAAGAAGACAGGAGAAACTCCCCTCCCCAAAGTGCACCAAAAAAGTAAAAGCATGCTGGCAAAAAAAAATTGAGAACCTGCACCTCATTGTCAAATCACGTAAACAAGTCATATCAGAAAAGGAAAATTTATTCACAAGCCTGCTCCAGATGGACTTAGCCGGAACTACCAACGAGGTTCAAGATCCAAACTTAATTCTCAAATCCTTGTCAGTCACCAAAGAAGCGTTCCATGAACAAGTTGATATTTTAAAGGGGTTGTCTTTCGAAAAGTTTTACGACATACTTGAACATCGTCTAGATGAGCACGAGTGTTGGGTACTGGACTATGCCTCACACAATGAAGAAATTGAACAGAGTCTGCATAGTATTTCAATGGATCTAAGGAAATTAGAAAATGACCTTCACGACATAGAGATCCAGGATGAAATCAACACAGCCCCCATGAAAAGCTACATCGAAGAATGGTACCAACTCAGAATGGAAAGCCTCGTCCAGGAAGGGCAACAACCGATCAACAGGAGTCCACTGCCCATCGACGACAACAACAAAAATGCATCACCTTCATAGTAACTCTATACTGCCATCTTGTTTTGTTTATCATTCCAGTTTAAGTCTATGTTGTCATCTTCTTTTCTTTATCAATCCACTTATGTCCTCTTTAAATAGAAAACTGTAACCAAAGACTCATAAGTTCCAATTTCTTATTTTCAGGTCTTCCTCTCTACCATCGCACACTTCTTTCGATGTTCCTAATTCTTGTACTTATTTCTTTTTATGGTCTGTGAGAGCCCCAATCCTAGTCTATATGACAAACACATTTAAATTTCCACAAACATGTAACAGACATTATTATTTTTTGTTAAATTTCAAAGAAAACTAATTCGAAAATGTCCTTATTGTATACTAAACTTTGGGTTTCCAGGAACCTTCTTGTTTATTCCAAAGAAAACTAATTCGGATATGCTACATTTCTTGTCTCCTATTGTATGCTAATTTTTGGGTCTTCAACGATGTTGATGGTTTAAATGTTGATGTAATTTTCTGATATATGTAACAACCATTATTTATTTTATAATAAGTTTCTATAGTTCGCAAGCTCGCTTCTCAATCTGTATATCGCGGAACTGTCAATGGTTTTTGTAGGACACGGAACAACAGAGGCCCATTTTTGAAACCGACAACCTGTGATCCAAAGACTTGCTAATTATGGAATGAGCAATCCGTCCATGCTCTATAAGACATGTGCAAAGAAAACTAATTCGGCAATGCTATATCTTTTTTTTCCAAAAAAAAGCCTTAGTTTTAAAGCAAAGTAATTTGGTGCAACAGATGTTATTACTATTCTATTATATAACATACATTATTAATTTCTGGTAAATTTCTATAATCCGCAACTACGCCTCTCATTTTGTATAGCGTGGAACAGTCGGTGCTATTTGTAGACCACGAAACATCAGACACCCAATTTTCAATGTGTCAGCCCGAGAACCCGCGATACAAAAACTGCCTACGTATGCAATGAGGGCTACAAATTTCGTATCTATAAAACTAAAAATCTACTTTATACAAATGCATATTTCATATGTATAATTTATTTACTAAATATCTACTTTATACAAATACATTGTTCATATGCATAATTTATTTACTAAATATCTACTTTATACAAATACATATTTCGTATGTATAATTTATTTATTTCTAATGACTTTCTATGTCCTAGTTTTAAAAATAACCAATTCGGTAATGCTAAATTTTTTGTGTCCAACAACCATTCAAACATTGATAATTTTTGGTATTTTTTCAAGAAGAACTAATTCGGGAATACTATGTTCTGCACGCAAACCACATGTATTTCAACTTTCTAGCCACCTATCTGTACTAGGTCACATTTACTCCCATACCAACCTGGCAGGGACTACGCTGTCATGCAACACTTGTTTTTTAAGTTAAGTTTTGTTGTGATGTATTATTTTTTTAAATTAAGTAATTGGAATCATTTTACAAATTTTATTGATGATCAAAATCCATATAGAATTATAATTTTCGAAAATTTTATTTATTTAAAACTAAAAAATAAAAAATTCACATATAAGTAGATTGAAATTTTTTTTAAGTTAAGTTTTGTTGCGATGTATTATTTTTTTAAATTAAGTAATTGGAATCATTTTACAAATTTTATTGATGATCAAAATCCATATAGAATTATAATTTTCAAAATTTGTATTTATTTAAAAATAAAAAATAAAAAATTCACAGACTCAAGTAGATTGAAATATTTTTTTAAGTTAAGTTTTGTTGTGATGTATTACTTTTGAAAATTAAGTAAATGGAATCATTTTACAAATTTTATTGATGATCAAAATCCATATAGAATTATAATTTTCAAAATTTTTATTTATTGAAAAATAAAAAATTCACATACTCAGGTAGATTGAAAAATTATTTTCTCAGTTCTGACAAAGTAAAGACAAAGATAACAATAAATGTCATGTAACCATCTAATTTGATATAGGATGATATTTCAAAATTATCAAAACACCACCGTAAAGTCTTTATTGATTAGATGAGACAAATGGCCTTTTCACGCTCACATTGCATTTTCAATTTCGTCGATCAACATTTGGGCAGTTAGCGTCTAGAGAAGAGTAACATATTATTATTTTTATGTTGTTCTCAAACTCTAGATTCTTTTTAATAACATTGTGCCATTGGTAAAGCCATGCTATTTATTTTACATATGTATTAAAATATGAACGCTCCCAAGGAAGCCAAGTGCTATCCATTGTTCTTAAAATGTTGAAACATGGATACCATGGCAGTGAGAAGCTATGTGCAATAAGGAGGGCCTCTCCACCAGTTGTCGCTCCTATTTCACTTACTGCAAGGTCAAGACACGTCAGCAACAAGCTGAGCCATCATTTGATGTAAGTGGGCAAGTAAAGGATTGTGGAATCAATGAAGCATAGTACAGGCTGACATATTATGTTCAAGCAGGTCCCTAGCTTGTACTTTCCATTGTTGAAGTAGGTTATTGGGCTCCAATTTATGTAGAAATAGGTTATACAAAATCATTTTCACTAGAATACTGTAGATCCATAGGACCAGTTGGTTTAGCATCAAGGATTGTCGCCTTTACAGTATTGTTTGTCCATATTCTCCAGAAATTACGCACAATCTACCTAGTGCTTGAGATAAGCTTTGCTTATTGCATGTTAAGCAATGGTACAGACGCAGGGTTCTAGTAAACCCACCAGGGTTGATTACATTACATTAGAGCTGGCTGAAGGAACTAAAGATTTCGGGGAATTGTTGTTGGTTCATCAACTGGCCCTGTCAATAGATTCAATTTACTCCGCAATGGTTGGGTCTATTACGTTTGCATTTGGTGGAAATGAGAAAACCACGACACATGCCTTGTAATTGGAAACAAAGTCTGTTATGGGGTCTTTATATGGAATTGGATATTCGCCTGGATATCTACCTGCTTCATGGTTGGATCTGCATTTGGATTAATTGAAATAGGTGATGTGTTTCTTTTTTCTTTTGACTTTGATACATATCTCCACCATCAACACATATTCAAGTGCCCATTAAACCTAATATATAGACTTTCCCCTCTGTGCTTGTTCAATGCCTTACCAAATTCTGAGTTCATGGTGCATAGTGGTTTCTAGTCTTGTACTCATTAAAATCATTGAAGCTTGTAGTGCCAAATTCGATTGCAAAATTTGAATATGAAAGTGAAAGTATGCAAAAACAGAAAGTGGAGTTTGCTGGTAGCGACGAGATGAGAAAGCTTGGTGAGACAGCGCATGCAGTTAACACTATATGTATACCCTTTAGTCGGTGGTTTGGTCAGCGGTTTGGGCGGAAAATAGACTGGTTTCCACCAGAGGGTGCAACACGACAATGTATAGTTGCAACTTTGATTACAAATATATGTCCAACCTTCGCAAAGTTCTTTAATTTGAGGAGAAAAGGATAGGGGTTTGGGCTTTGTGACGAAGAGTATGAACAAATATAGAGATGAATGATTAACAGTAAAAAAGTTTGACTCGGAGCACTGCAGGAGGTTCGGATAAATGTGTCAGTGTTATTGCTATGTTATACCAGGTAAGTGCATAGTCTCAAAATGAAATTTTCTTTGATCTTTACTGTAACAAAAAGATCACACAGTAGTAGATATTCTAGCTGTGAATTCTTGGTTTTATTAAT
Organism: Picea mariana; assembly: GCA_032191745.1. Classification (NCBI taxonomy): domain Eukaryota; kingdom Viridiplantae; phylum Streptophyta; class Pinopsida; order Pinales; family Pinaceae; genus Picea; species Picea mariana. Next base: position 44,976 of record JASDQU010011543.1, on the reverse strand, counting down.
TATAGTAACAAGGAATGTAATGTCAAAATATCTGGTAAATAATTGGTTTTTTAAAAGCACATTCCGAGCTTCTTGAAGAATACCATATTATATTTTAGGGTTGTTGCAAACTTTCTCCTGAGTTAGGGTAAATTAGGGGAATTTTGTTTGAAATAAAGTAAAACAAAATTTAGTAAAGCCCACCAAAAAGTACTTTTAAGATGTTGCTAGGCACCATAAATTTTAGACAAAGCTATTTCAATTTAAACTAAACATAAATCTTTGCACAATTACTGTGAGAAACAACAATGAAGCAATTTACATAATTCATTGTAATAACAAGCATGAAGCTACCCTGTAATATGCATGTTCTTAAAGCAGCTCAAGAACTGCTTCTAAAATTCTAGTAATAATTTTCATCCAATAATTTGCCACTATAAAGTGGCCTTAAATGCATTTAGTTTTAAGGCGTGACTGGAAATACTATAAGAAACCCCTTTAAATAAGCATATTTTTTCTATGCTATAGCCTAAACCTAATCCCCATTCCATAACTAGACTTCTAAATCCTCCATTAAATTCAAAAAATAAGAAGCATTTTCACACTAGGAAGAAAAAGATCCATAGAATTTATAAATGCATATCATTAGAATTCACCTTAAGGTTTATGATATTTTGTAGAAATGCAGAGTTCTGTATTCGTCTCAGGGTGAAGGGACATCCATCAATTCGGAGGGAGGCATTTTAAAGAAAATAAACAAAGATGTTATATGAGAAGGAGTTGGGTCGTTCAAGAGGAGGAACTATGATTTAAACATTATGCATGGAAGTGGGGAAGCAGTGAGGCTGCAACTGGCGAGGCGGTGAGTAGGTGGCCAAGTGGTTAACAGGTCGTGTAGCCATGATAAGGTCAGGTTCTCGGCTTCCAAAACTTCGACTGCACCATTATCAGAGCAAGACATATATTAACCAATAACAAAATTGATATTTTTTAATTATTTATTAGTTCTGACAATCAATAAAAATAAAACACATACACCATGGAAATGTAGTCATGTCAAGTTGCTATAAACCAATCAAAAATTAGAATTGAGAAATTTTATAAATACGAAAATGAATTTATTTTCAGAAATAATATGGAATTTAATGTCAAATTGGTAAACAATGCATAAAATCAAGTCTGAGCTTCAAAATGGACCAACTAATGCAGCAAAATGTACCATATAATAGGCAGTCAACTATCTTTGACCGCCAAGTGAAAGCTATAGTCCCTAGCCTCCGGTAGACACTAATAAAGTAGTGGATACAAAATTTGGTTGGTTAGCAAAATGAGGTATTAAAATAAATAAAGTGGTGGATGCAAAGTTTGGTTGGTTAATAAAATGAGGTATTGTTATTTCTCATTAAAATTTAAACTTTAAAGTAGTGGATACAAAGTTTGGTTGGTTAGCAAAATGAGGTATTAAAATAAATAAATAAAAATAAATAAAGTGGTGGATGCAAAGTTTGGTTGGTTAATAAAATGAGGTATTGTTATTTCTTATTAAAAATTAAATTTAAACTTTTGAGAGATAAAGTTGTTTTTTTTTTAATTGTTTTCTTTTTAGATTATTTAATTTTTATTTATTTATGCAAGTGGGTCACTTCATGTAGTGAGACCATGTGTTATTTTTAAATATATTTTAAGAAATAAATACATTTTTAAATGATAAATGATATATTTTATAAGTTAAAAAAAAAATCCACAGGAAAAATGCAGCTTATATGCTATTCATTACGAATTAATAGAAACTTTTCAATTACAAGATGTAGCAAAGTCTATGAACAATACTGATACATAATTCTATGTGATTGAACACATCAACAAAAAAACTATTTTTCGGTTTTCATCTACAAGACATAAAATAATTGTTTCATCTTTCACAATCTACCATATCCCTTATACTTATATGCTTACAATTCAATATCTTATAACTCCCAATGTAGCCAAAAGACATCAATTGTTGTCCCAACCTTCTATAAAGAATGACATATCCAAAAGATTCTCAGAAAGGAGAAAAAGTAGATGAAGAAATCAAGGCTTCTTCTTCAAATTCTTCAACCGGCAAAAGACCAAATTGGCTAGAGAGACCAAGTTTGGATAGTTTATCTGCTTGGGTATTGAATTCACGATGAATATGTAGAGCTTTGGCTGAAGAGAAGCCAGAATGTAGAGTCTGAATTTTTCTCTTCCAATCCTGAAGTACCAAAACATTTAGGGCCTCGTCTCCATTGAACCAGTCCACAACTACTTTGGAGTCTCCGAATGCAAATAAAGATTGCAAACCAATGTGTTGACTCGGGAAGAGAAGTTCCCAGAGAGCCAACAATTCTTCTCTTATGTATGTACATGTTTCGACCGCCATATGGGATTTGAAGCAGTGTGAGGGAGAGACTTTCATCACAATTCCTATCCCACTCTGCTCGTCGATGGTTGCCCCATCAAAGAAGCCAATAGGGGAATTACCAAACAATGTTGGATTTATCAAGTATTTAACCTTGACTTCCCTAAGGTCGATTGTGAATTTTGCTATAGCTTTGAGGACTTTCCTCCTTACAATCTCCAACAACGTTCTATGCCCTTCAAATAAGATGGCATTCCTGTAGAGCCAGAGACCCTGGGTCACAAAGAAAGGAACATATAAGGTGACGCTTTCCTCCTCTTGAGATGCAACCTTTGGAGGCCCTACCTGAGCCTTTCATCATCACTAGACCCCAGGCCCGACCCTTGGAGCAAGGAGGCTGCATGGTGGAGGAAGAAATTTCCCCCAACAGATTGGATAGCTCGGAAAACATCCCCTGGACTGTCCATGGAAGAAATTCCACCAACAAATTTTGATGCAGATACAACTCCTCATGAGGATATGGTTGGGAAAATTGAGCAGCCTCTGCTAATTCCACATCGTTTTACGGACGACCACCTTCAACTGATATTTGGTATGCGACAGAGCCTGGAGGACCAAACTCATAATCAAAGCATCCTCAGCTGACGCATGGACCTCCTGTTCGACTCCCTGTCGAATGCACTAGATAAAACACGTTGTCTGACCCGCGGACAAAGGTTCATCTTCACATACAACACTGATGGACGCCCGAGTTTGCCAAACTTCTAACTTCTCTCTTTTTGCATATTAGGAACCAACTTCAGTTTTTTTCAGTTTTGTTAAATTCTCTGGTGTATGGCAACAACCTTGGTAGACACGTTTTCTGGTGCATGATACTGGCCACATCATATATGTGGAGCATGACACTTGTCTCGTTATATTTTAGAATTTCAGTTATGGTTTCCAAGTGTTTATGCAAGCCACATGTTTTGGTTACCCTACTATGGCGAAACAGGTGGCAAACAATGAACATTGTACTGTTTTGATGCTTTTAAAGTAATATATCTCTTATTTTATTTTAAAAAAAAACACATGAATATGTATCATATATCTTACCTAATACTAATGTAATAAACATATCACGACCATAATGAATTGTATTGAACTATCAACATATATTTAACATGCATGTGTATCATATATCTTAGCTAATACTAATGTAATAAATATATCATGACCATAAGGAATTGTATTGAGCTAGATTTAGGAGAGTTTAAATTAACATTCAAGTTAGATTTCACAAATTCAATTGAATAAACATTTCAAAATTCAATGTGATATACTATTATTTTTTAAGATTAGTAATTTTTTTTTTATCTAAGATTAGTAATTTTTTATTTTTATTTTTATCTTTTGTAAGTAAGAAGGAACTATATTAATATGGACGAAATGTACATATGGTGCTTCAGATATAAAAAAAAAATCTAAACAAACTATTGAAACCAAGAGATGACAAATATGTATGCTTGTCCCAGTGGGGAAACTAAGCTAAAATTGGTAAATAACCAATCTTAAAACCTTAAGATTAATTAACCAACACTCTAAAATGACACTTCTAAAATTCCCTATGAACTGGACACAAAAATATGGAACAAGATTGTGTATAAAAAAACTAAAAAACATATTATCCCATTGCATGAAGAACTTGAGAAGTTGGTGGGACAACATCGTTCGGGTGAGCAACATCAGCGGAAGACTCTGCCCATGGACATCCTGCGGTAGAAAGATGGAAGGAGCCACCATGTCTTTTTGCTATCCAGGTCACCATGAAGATGAGATGGGGATTTTGGGCCTCCAGAATCTCCATGCGATGCTTCACCTAGTGGAAAAATTCATCTTTGGGAAGCATTCTGAGAACCATCGTTGCTTTGGTGTGCCAATATAGCTCTAAGGTTGTGTAAAACTTGGAATTGTGGGTCCCGGTACAACCCAAATCCAGAATTATACCCCCCACCTGATGTTCAACCTCCTTGTCCTCTTTGAATTCTCTTACTAACTTAACCTTTGCTTCCAAGGCATGCATGGTTGTTTGGTCCTCCACAACGACAAAGTCCTAGTAAAACTAGGTTGCGACTATGGCTACCTTAGTAGAATGCGTTGGGCTGATAGGGGAGGGACGAGGTTTCCATCTGCGAGGTGCCATGACATAATACACATGAGGAAAAGAAGCAGAATTCACAAAAACAGACCAGTTGAGAACTAAACCATACCACAACAAGGAGTAGAGTCGAAGCACGAAAGCGTCCATGGCCATTCCCAAGGAATTTAACCTTGCCTTGATCATAATACCCACTAACTCCAAGTGTACCATGTCTTCATTGCATCTCCTGGACATAAATATCAGCATTAGGCAGGTTCATGCATAGGGTGCCTAAAGGATGCGAGCCATGAAGCTCGCCATCAACCCACTCGACTAGCTTTATTACCTCACTCGTCCTCCATGCCCAGTTGAAGTACAAGGTCGCGGACGTCGAGTGTTAGGTACCACAACACCTGGAGCTTTGAACTTGGAGTCGTCTCATCAAATTGTGACGCACAATCATCTCCGCTATCAGACACCCCATCCAGAAAATTCATTTTTTTGTTTTAATAAAATATCATTTTTTAATTATTTAAAAAAAATAAAATAAATATTAATATACTTTTTTAAAAAACAAATATTAATACATCTTTTACTTTCATTTATTTAATTTATTTAAATACATTATATTAAAATAAAATATAATTAATTAATTAGAAAAAGAAAAAAAAAAACATCAAAGTCAACCTTAAACCTAACCACTCTAACCACCATATAAGCAATCATTTTCCTTCTTCTACCTAACAATCATTTTCCTTCCATATTCTACCAAACAGGTTCACATGATATATCATTTTCCTCGCATATTCTACCAAACATGTTCATATGATACATAAAGTGACTATTAACGATAATAATATCTAGTAGGGAAATCACTTTAATACTCCACATTTTCCTCGCCCTCACCCACTAACTTTTCCCCTCACATGTGCTAAGCAAATCTTATAACGAAGACGACTTATTTTGCATGCGAAGATAAACAACGATGTGAAAGTTAGTTATTTTGTATTTATTATTTATCTTATAAAAAATTAAGATATAATAAAATTAAAATTTATAAAAACGAAGAATTATAAAGTTTGAGTGAATAATCTATGTTTTTTTAAAGTATAAAGTTAAATAATTAATTGGGTCTAATTTGAATAGTTGGGAGGAATGAATTGTTTTTTTTAATCGAGACTGGAAAATATTTGTATTATTATGTGATTAAAAATGACAAAAAGTTACAGAGATATTGTTTCAAAAAAGTCTTTAATGGCATCATTGGATTCTCCCCTATCATCTATCCCTTTCATTCTCACTCCTAATGTAGCTATATAAATACTAACAAGACTAGTATAGTGCCTCTAAAGATCATTCAAAATACTTATGGATTTGTAATACATCTGAGAAATTTGTTACTGCAAATTTGCCTTCGGATGGATGGTAGTCCGACTCTTTCCTTTTGGCTCATTGAGTTGTTATCTAGAGTATCCTTTGTATTTGTCTTCTACTTGTCATGATGTATGTTGAGTCATGGTGCCTAAGGTGTAATCTTCACTTGTGTACTGAACACAAAGTTTTATCTAATAGAAATCCATTTCAATATCTGAAAAAAATTCTTTGTGTGCTTCAAGGATGCCCATTATCTTGTTAAACTGCTCTTGTTGTTGCACTTTTAGATTATGGAGGATTTCTGAGAGGGTTCTTAGCGAGATGCCATTGCTTTGTAAAAGCTCTTCATGCTTATGTAGTTCCATATGAATACATGTAATGTCCCTTTCCAAATGATTCTTCTAGAAGATTGGTTAAATAGCCTAAGTAATTTCCGTAGGCTATAGTCGATGGGGAAAAGGGGAATTAATTATTTATTTAATGTCAATGGAGCAGGAATTAATTAATTTTAAAAGGTGACATTGAGTAAGTGGTAAAACAACTCCTATGTGACTATGGAGAATATGAAAAGTCACTTATTAAAAGGTGAAATGGTCACAAAAGAGTCAACCAAAGAATAAAAAGGGAAAAGGAGGGCACCCTCTCTCGTTCTTGACTTGATAAATTCTAAAATTGCTTTGAGAGAGCTCTTGTGGCTTTGTGAACTCTTGGGACGAAAACCCTAAGGGAGATTTTCAGAGATTGGTTTCGGTGGTGAGACATATCCACCCTAGTTAGTCATTTGGAGAAGGGATTATCTGGATCTCTTCATTGTGCTTCAGTGTGGCCAATTTGTTCTTCATTTTGGAAATTAGTTTTGTGTGTGTGGGTTGAATTATGTTCAAGAAGGTTGAGTTCTTCATTGGGACGATTTTCCTCATGTGTGTTGAGTTATTTTCCAAAAGACCAAGCTTTCCTCTTGAAGTTGGGTCAATTTTCTTCCTAGAAGACCAATTCCTTCTCTGGTGGACGAGTTACAACAATGGGTCGACCTTTTGGTAAAGATATTGGAGATATTTGTTGTTGGGTCAAGCTCAAACTAAGAGGGGTTGCGATTTACTAAGTTTGATATTGACTCTGAGGGGAAAGATTCAGGTTTTGCTGATAAAAATTTGAGTTGCTTCCCAAGAGGTTGTATCTTTTCCTTGGTGGCCAAATTCTCATGCTGGAATCTTGTTATCTGTTGAGGAGTTTATTTCATTGAATAAGGGGGTCGACTTCTTGTTGTTTGGGGGCGATTTGTAGCATTTGGAAGAAGGAACAAGGCATTATCACCTACAACTTGCTTACCAATTTCTGAAGTTGTTGCTCATACGCTTTGGAGCCAAAAATCTCTATCTATAGAACTGATATATTATATGGGGGTCATTGTTCCATATTTACTCTATAGAAATGCATATTTCTCAGTGAAGACAACCACCAAATAAATCAGGTTTTTGTAGTTTTATTTATGTATTGTGTGTTGGAGTTTAAAAAAAAATAAAAAAATGTTGTTATGGGTATTTAATGCATTGTATATGTGGAACTCCCATCTTAGTGTGTTATTACCATTACAACAAAGACTAACTTCTCATAATAAAATTGTATTCAAAATTGTCTTATCACTATCCAAACCATAAACTAAGCAAGAAAACAAAATGGACGGAACATTACAATACGTTTGAGACCTATTGGTTCCATGCCACTCCAAAACTATAAATTAACACTTTGTATCACACTGAAACCTTTAAGTACCTCTATGTCCAGAGAGGGACCGAGTGTCCCCTTGTGAAGAATGTGAAGAAGCGCAGAGAGGCGGACCCACGAATTCCAAGCTATTTCAACAAAGCAAGATACCTGAATTTGAATAGAGGTTCAGACATAAACTGTAGAGACAAGATCACCTTCAAGCCAGAAAAAATCCACATACATCCCACATCCCAAATCACCTAGAAAAGCCAACCAATAATTCAACGTACCAATACATTGTACCCAGAAAAATGCATAAGAGGAAGACCAAATATAGGGGCTGAGAGAGGATTTCCCAGATTCCTCCCTCCATATGCTAGACCTACCCCAAAGTGATAAAACTAAATAGGACTGGAAATTCCTAAAAATAAAAACAGAGTGGCAAAGTTACCAAATCCAGACTATATCATCAGACCAAGAGGCTTGACTTTGAGTAGCGGTTTAGGCATTCAAAATAAATTCACCATCAGGATAAGGAACAAACATCCCACAACCAAGGTCACCATGCATAGCCATCCCACAGGTCGATATGCTAAATAGGAATACCCAACAGTAATTGACAAACTAGACGAAGAAAAATTAAAAAGGACTTCCCATGCTCCTCCTTCCATAAAATGGACCAACCCCAAAATGGAGAAACTAAACCAGATTGAAAGAGGACAATGTTGAGAATGCTAGAAAAAAAATTCCAAGAGATTTTAGTGCTTACCAATGACACTAAATGTTGGAGCTCTATGGCCAAGAGCGCAGAACCTGTCCAATTCACCAATCTTCTCGCCCAATTTCTACCTAGGAAGGGAGAGTTATGCACTCCAAGAGACCTCTCACTGATCGGAGTGTTATAAATATTGATTGGGTTTATCCCACCTACCCGACAAAGAATTAAAACAAAGGGAATAAACATTGAATGCCCCATTAACTCACTCATGGCACTTCGGGTGGGTTGCGATCTTGAATATCTACCCCACTTGCTTAATCCTTGCCTTCATTTAATGTTGTCTTTATGGTCTAGACATGCCGTGCCTATTGGATGTTGATGCAAAAGTTAAACTTAGGGGATGAAGGAGTAAGTAACACCCCCATTTTTCTTCAAGGTTCCTCGAGACAGGTTGGAGGCTTCTCTAGCCACATTATTTGCCTTGCCATTATTTTCTCGTAAGACATGGAAAAGAGAGTGTTTGTTCAACTTTTAAGTGAGATTTGTTATTCTAACGAGATTTGAAGCCAATTGGAAATCCTTCAGGGGTTCCTTGAATGTTACGGACTTGATAATAATCCTTGAGTCTCCGATGATTGTCAATTCCCTTATCCCCCAAGTTGATGGCAATGAACATGACTTGAATAAGGGTGCATGCCTCCACTTGATTGTTTGTTGTAATTCCCAACCCCCAAGCATGTGAAAATACCTGATTTCCTTTAGGGTCGTAAATGACCCCCCTCGCTCTTGCCACCCCTAATTAGGAGGAATGATTGTTATCCTCTCCACCTAGGTTCAATTCCCACAAATAACAAGTTGAGCTCTTAATGAGTATATTGTTGCAATGGCCTTGAGTCCCGTGTTGACAAAGCCTCATGCTTCTGCAAAACCTAGTTTAATTTGGGTACCATCCTTGGAATGAGAGGAAGTGCCTAACATGTTTTCCTAGGGATATGTATTTAATGGGGAAAAAATACAAAGTTAAATGTTTTTGGTTGATTAATTATAATCTAGTTTAATTTGGGTTGGAAAGTAATAGATCTTAAAAATGTTTGGTACTATTGATTTAAAAAGAGTTGAACTTTAATTAGACGTTGTTTGCATAAGGTTATCAAACTATGAATGAGATTTAGTTAAAATTTAACGATGTCTTTGATTATTTGAAAACCTAAACTTAATAAACAAAGATTTAAAAATCGTAATATTTTGTTTACTTCAAAAAAATATTTTTTTTCTCATTTTAATATAATATTTTTGAAAAAATGTTATCATATTATATGATTCTCTTTAATATATACTTATTTTTTTATGAGAAAAAATCTTTGTATTTAATATTTCAAAAGAGAAATCAAAATACACATTTACTAGCCTTTTTTATTCCATTTCATGTTACCAAAACGTCAACATCCTAGAATTAAGACATGTACAATCATCTTAAAATAAAAGATCTAAATTGGATTCTTACTAGCCACGATACTTACTAAATACTGATTTAGATAGAAGTGATTGTGACTCCAAAAAAAAGAGAGCAAACTTTGTAAGATTATTAATCATTCATTAATAAAGTGACTTTTGAATAGCTAGCAAAGGGATTTTATCCCTATATTCTTGTTTAATCAAAGATCCTTTCTGTCGAGTGAGAGCTTCTTTTGAAAGTCGATCGACTTTGTGATTGTATTCCTTGGAGATGCGTGCAAAGGAAACTTCTTCAAATTGAGTTTTTTTCTCCAAACAAATTTCTATTATGGCCCCAAAGCCATATTTGTAATTTATTTTTTCCCATTTGCCCAATCCATCAAGTCTCCTAGTACATGCAATCTTATTTTCCACAACAACTTTCATTAGGATCCAAAGAGCATAGAGCCCTGCTATGTTGTTGGTTCCAACACCAGCTCCAAACTTCAAGGTAAAATAATGTGCATTATTTAAAAAGAGAATGGCATGTGCACCACACAAACATAGAAGACCTTGAGAAGCTCCATTAAAGAAGCCCCAAGACTTTGTGAAGTCAATCTTAGGTTCTTGTAATCTTTTTGTGATTTTTTTTTATTAAGAGGCTTCCAACCTTCTCCATAAGAAAGTCTAATTTGATGGGTTAAATAGTCTAAATGTGCTTCTTTTCCTTTAAAAACCATCTTATTTCTGGTTAACCACACTCCTCATAATACATAGCATGGTAGTGTTTTGTGAGATGTAATATATCTATTTGTTATCTAATATTCAAAGCATTCCATGAAAGATAATTTATCTCAAAGATTTTGGAATTTATTACTTTTTAAAGCCTCCTTCTAGACTACTTTAGTAAATGTGCAATTTACAAAGAGATAATCCACAATCTCACTTGCACCCTTAAATAGGATACATTATCTAGACTCTTTCTAGTTCCTATTTTTACCATTGTCCCAAGTTAGTATCTTATTGTCTAGAAGGAAGATTCTAGTTTTTAAAGTACTTTCTAATTTCCAAACCACTCTCCACCACCACATACTCTCTTCTCTTGGATCTTTTCCAACTTTAACTTTATAACCAAATTTATCTATAAGCACCCCTCTAGCTTTATTTCTTGTCCACTTTAACTCATCGTATTGTTCCTCAAGGTAGATGGCATTTGTATATTGTGTCCACTTTGTTGCCTGGTCATCTTGTGGTTCCAAGTCCTCTGATGTTTTCCAACGTTGTATCCCAACTCCTTGATCCACATTTCCATAAGCATAATCTAACCTTGTAATTCCTTTTGCATGGAGAGTTCCCATAAGTGGATATGATAGTCTATGATTTCCACTGCAATCAATCCATGGATCCTCACTTGTTTTCAACTTGTTTCTTCACCCAATTCTCCAAGTAGCCCAATTACCCAGTATATCAACAACTTTAACTAAACCATTCCACACATTTGATGCTCCTTTAAAATACTTTCTCTCTTGTATTATCCAGTTCTTTGGGTATTTGTTCTTTAAATAATTTGGTTTCATCACTTTTCCCAACAACCCTTTATTGAATAAAAGTTTCCAAAGGATTTTCGTTGCCAAGGCTTGACTAGAGACATAAATTTTTTCATACCCCGCCCTCATGAATATTGACTTGACCAAAACTAACCTACCTCCTTGAGACAACCACCTGTGACACCAATAAGTGATTTTGTCTTTAATTTTTTTTTATTAATGAAAGCCAATTTGCATATTTGTAGTCATCATGCTTTAAGTGAAAACCTAAATACTTAACTCCTTTATCAAAAGGTTCAATTTTCATGGGAAATAACTATGTTATTTGTCTTTCCAACCCTTCAATCAACCCATTAAATATATTCCAACATTTATTCAGGTTGATATCCATCCCCATTGCTTTGTTGTAGGTATCTAGAGTGATTTTGAAGTAGTTCAGTTCCCTTGGATTACCTCTCCTCAAAAACAATATGTCGTCCACAAAAAATAAATGAGAAACATCAATGGACCTTGCAATATTTATTCCTTTGATAAAAACTTCTCCTTTAACTTGTGCTTAGACCCTCTACTACTAATAAAAACAAGAAAGGTGACAAGGGGCACCCTTTACTGAGATCCCTTGAAGCCTTGAAGAAGCCTGAGGGAGAACCATTTACAAGAATAACAAAATTGATTGATTCTAGATGCCCCATAATCCAATTATCAATCTGAAGATTCAATCTTGTTTGCAGAAGAACCAATCTTAGAAACACCTAGTTAACTTTGGCATAAGCCTTTGAAAGATCAATTTTTGTAACCACTGAAGGATTTTTTCCAAATTTTATTGAATGAAGACCCTCTTGTGCAATCCCTACTGCATCATGAATTTGTCTATTGATTAAAAACCCAAATATTTCCTCCGGAGTGACATTAGAAAAAAGTAAACTTTAGTGTATTTGCAATTATCTTTGAAACTATCTTATATACAAGGTTTTTTTTTTCCAAGAAAAGAAAAAAACATACTTTCTATTCAGAGTAGAACAAAAGGCACGTTCTTTAGGTTCTTTTGCACATTACAAACTAGGTAGGTTCTAGTATCCCGCACAACAAAGAAAAGGGTAAATACACAATTGAAAAGTGGGGATTCATATGAGCTTTCATTCTCTATATAGAGATATCATAAATGTTTCTCCATTGGAGCTCAAATCCGGTCGTTACTCATCACATATTACCTTTAAAATACAATCTAGAAGAGAGTAATATTACAGTCACCCATGAAGTCTATATCTTCTATACAAGGTTACAAAGCGAAACTGGCCTAAAGTCTTCAAATGTGGTAGGGTCATTCTTTTTTGGGATTAGTGTCATGAATGTAGCATTCACAACGCCCAAAATTTTCCTGGAAATTCTTGATTCCTTGATCACTCTAAGAAGCTCCTCCTCCAAAAGCTCATAGAATACCAAGTAAAATTTGATGGTCCAACAATTATGACCAATAATTGTCTCCCTTTTGAAAGGCAATATAATTGATTTTAACTCATCTTTTGTAACCATTGCTTCCAGGTTTGAATTCACATTTTCATCAATAATACTAGGAAAGAGCCTAATGACCTTCATTAGAAGTAAATTTTATGACAAATATTATATATTATATAAAATTTGTATTAACACTAACTTATTTRATATAAAGTTTTTAGAATTGATGGCACCATCATATCCARAGATTTTGGATTTGATGGAGCCATCAAATCCAAAAATGTTGAATGTACATATTGATGCAAATTCTACATAATACATAATATTTCCCAAATAAATAATATAATTTCTATATAAAATTAAAAGGTAACATGCATACATGTGACATCTTTTAAAGTATACAATATTTAAAGAATCATGCTCCTTAAACAAAGAGTATAAATTTTTCTTAAATAGAAGTTAAGTATTTGGAGAAAGTTGCCCCAGAATCACTAGGCAATGCCAATTCCCATATCATGTTAAGACTTTTTTTTGTGTTAAACATATGTATGAAATAACTTTGAATTATTGTCATCCTCTCGTAACCACATTGCTTTACTCTTGAGCCTCCACTCTACCTCTTCCAGTTCTAAGAGATCTATCTTTTTTCCATCTAGTTCTTTCAACACCAATAACTCTTCTTTTGAAAAGACCCACAGGGGTTCTACTAAAAAAGGTTAAGTAAGGCCTCCTCAACTTCTTTCAAATCTTTATGATTTTCTTTTGTCTTCTCCCTAGCCCAAGCAGTTGCCAATTTTTTCGCTTGTATCAAATTGTTTGAAAAGCAAAGCATAGTAGAAACTTTAGTCAAGGCCTCATACTTTTTCCATTTTTTCATAAGTAAATCTCCGAAACTTTCCTCTTTTAACCAATAATGATTAAATTTAAAGGGAGAGGGGGATTTTTGTCCTTCTCATCTAATTGAAATAGATCATGATATCATAATACTTACCCAATATGGATTCAGAGATGATACAAAATCCTAGGAATGGTGGCAACTAATCATAAAGTCCTCTAGTTCCTACCCAAGAATTGTTGATGCATGCTAATATCGTACACATGTATTTTTGCACAGGTCTATGTGTATAGATGTGTGGAAATTGTCCAAATCCTTCTGTCCTTGACTTTACTTTAATTAAAGGAATTATTAAAGTAAAGTGCTTTTATTAATTAGTTGAGTTATTTATTTAAATGCTTAAAGTAATTAGCATTTAATATTAGCCATTGATCTCAAGTGAGGTGAGAAGTAATCTTAACCGTCAATAACTTGGGAGATTAGGGTTAGGTTATAACTCAAGATTATAAAAGAAAGGATAGGGTAAAGGAGAAGACACTTGACAACTTGATACATTGATTAGAGTAGAGAAGGAATTTTGCTTAGAGAGTTGGATCACGAAGGACTTTGATTCAACAAGATCTTGAATAGATGGAGAAGGAATTCCATCTAGATATCATGTCAAGGAGAAGAGAGAATAGAGGTAGTCTCAAGTGGGTTTCAATAGAGCAAAGCCACATGAAAGGGTTGAGTTGTACGAAGTTTGTTGTACAATCCTTGAGGTAGTGTGTGTGGGTTTCAGTGGAGACAGGCGTGTATACATGTGTTTACTTAAGGAAGGGCACGTGCACCTCGAAAAGCACGCCAGATTTGGGTCGTACAACAAAGCATACTTTGTCAGGTTTGTTTGCAGTTGTATTTCTCTCAATGGGCCATTATCCCTGTTACCGGAGCCCTCATTTTATCATAGTAAAAGCATCTTAGCATTGGTTTTCCCTCTAAGGTCTTTCTAGGGGTATCTACCCAAAAATATTGGTGTTTATGTGTGCATGATTTGGTTTCCAATTTTGCTTCCGCTATCTTTATTTGAGTTGAATATTCTAGCAGTGTTTTTTTTTATTTGTGAATTGCAAATATGATTTGTAGTAAGGAAATCACTAGATAACAAGATACCTAAGTGTCGGAGTAGAGTTTTCAACATGATATCAGAGCAGTCACTCTAAGAGGAAGCCAGATCTCAGATCCATAGCAGTTGATGACATATCTATTAGATCTGTGTGACCAAGAGATAGATCTAGTTCATATCTAGGGTTACAACAACAAGTATATTGGATCAGGAGTGCCATGGTGGGTGTTTGAAGGACTAAGAACATATCCACTATCCTTTGTAACAGATCTATCAGATCTATAGGAGATCTTAGAAGATCCATAACCAGCAGACATAAATCAAAGGACGAATTTCAAGGAAACAATCATACTAAGGTAGAACTAGGGTTTGGCAGTTTTACGAAGTTGTACGTAGGTTGCAGAAGGAATAGGCATGTACATACGTGGGTGTCTTTGGAGACAGACACGAATACACAGGTTGTAGTAAGCACAAACACATACATATGTGGGTTTCATTAAGGGAAGTCATGTACATACGTGGGTTTCAGTTGTGAAAGATGCGTACAGGTCAATATAGGGGTCGTTTCAGCAGTAGGTTATTTCTAGGGTGGTTTATCAGGTCTTAGGGATGACAACAACACCTTTGAGAGATTAAGACAGATTGGATGAAGCATCCAACTTCCTATCTTGGAAATCAAGAGTGACTTTGGCGTTGAAGGAGTATGACCTTTGGGAGTTTGCAGACCAAATAGTTCTTCAACTGATAGATCCGACATCTTTGGTAGCTCATGAGGAGAAGGAGATCAAAGCACATAGAGTCATCTTGGGTTCAGTGAAGAATCATCTAATTCCTCACTTATCCGAGAAAAAGACGACCAAAGAGTTGTTCGATACCTTGGCAGGATTATTCCAAAGCATTAACATGAATAGGAAGATGGTCTTATGAAATAAACTCAGAATGATGTAGATGTTTAGATCTGACAATGTTGTAACGATCTATTTCATGAGGATCACACAGGTACGTAATCAACTTGCAGCCATAGGGGAGAAAATGGAGGACGTAGAGCTCATGAATGTGGCATTGAATGGTCTTCCCAAGCCTTGGGAACCATTTGTCAAGGAAGTCTACGCTCGGGAAAAACTCCCAGATTGACAGAAAATTTGGGATAATTGCATCTAGGAAGAGTCACTCGGGAGGAGTCTAAAGCAGGAAAGTGGGTAGATGAAGAGGAAGAGAACCTGACCATTGTTAGTAAGATAAGAAAGGGTAAAGGAAAGGGTTCCAAGGGTAATAGTGAGGAGTCAACCTCACAACCAATTTAGAAGGACTTGAGTAAAATCAAGTGCTTTGTGTGCCACAAGTATGGGCACTATGCAGCACAGTGTTCGGAGGGGCAAGGGAAGACGCAGACAATAACATCAACGGAGACACAACTAGATGAGTTTGTAGCAAAGTTTGAGAAGGAATTCTCAATGTTCTCCTGCCTCTCTACCGGCCCCAACTCAAGGAGTGTGTGGTACTTGGACAATGGTGCTTCTTGTCATATGACTGGGACACATGAGTTGTTCACCAGTTGGTCAAAGATCGACTTGGATCTACATGTGGATCTTGGCACTCATGCCAAGTGTGGTATAGAAGGAGTTGGGATAGTCAGGTTCCAACTCGAGTCAAGAGGTTTTCTAGAGGTGGTGGATGTGTTGTATGTACCAGAACTAAAGAAGAACTTGCTCTCAGTTTCAATTTTGGAGGACATGGGTTTTGCCTTTACTTTTCAAAGAGGGAAAGTAATCATATGTTCAAAGGGAGCTATCCCTAACACAATAGTGAGCATTGGTGTCAGAGAGGGAAGGTTATACAGGTTGTAGGGCAAGACTGTAAGAGGATCCAAGGGGATCTTGGATCGTCAGTGACAGAGGAAGATAAGTAGGAGGCTTCGAAGGCAACAAAGTGTTTGGAGACTTCCAGTGCAGGGAGTCAACCTTCAGATGGGAAGAGGGAGTTATCCCCTTCCAATCTTTTCAAGAGACAAAGTTGGTACAAGATGACGTTGATGGATGCTCAGGAGTAGGAGGCTTCTAGGAGAACATCGAGGGAGAGCAGGCCTTCGATGAAGTTTCCAAACTTTGTGGCATTGATATGTAACATCATCGATTCTGAGACTTCCAGTGTTCAGGGAGCAACTTACCAGTAGGGTTGGAGGGATGCCAATGTACATGATGATGTGTGCTACATTGTGCCAGGGTTGGAGGGAGAACCAATTCCATGTGGCTCTCCAAGAAATACCTTCCTCGATAAGAGGGAGTATTAATGCATGGTAGCATCGAACAAGTATTTCCACATAGATCTATGTGTCTAGACATGTGGAAATCGTCCAAAGCCTTCTATACTTGACTTTACTTTAATTAAAGGAATTATTAAAGTAAAGTGCTTTTATTAATTAGTTGATTTATTTATTTAAATGCTAAAAGTAATTAGCATTTAATATTAACCATTGATCTCAAGTGAGGTGAGAAGTAATCTTAGCCGTCATTCACTTTGGAGATTAGGGTTAGGTTATAACTCAATATTATAAAAGCAAGGCTAGGGTAAAGGAGAAGACACTTGACAGACTTGATAAATTGATTAGAGCGGAGAAGGAATTTTTCTTAGAGAAGAGAAGGAATTTTGCTCAGAGAGTTGGATGGACTGTGATTCAAGGAGATATTGGATAGGTGGATAAGGACTTCCATCTAGAGATCATGCCAAGGAGAAGAGAGAACATAGGCAACTGCAAGTGGGTTTCAGTAGAACGAAGCCACAAGAAAGGGTCAAGCCGCATGGAGTTTTTCGTATAGTCCTTAAGGTCGTGCATGTGGGTTTTAATGGAGATAGGCGCATATATGCGGGTTTACTCAAGGAAAGACACATACACCTTGAAAAGTGTGCCATATATGGGTCATACAATAGAGCAAACTTTGTTAGGTTTGTCTATAGTTGTTTTTTTCTCAGTGGGCCTTTATCCCTTTTATGGGAGCCCTAATTTTATCACAATAAAATCATCTTAGCATGTAATGTCCCCCACCTCTTGATAAGAGGATTACAAAGACTTAGTAGTCTAGATGTCCCCACTAGACTATAGTCTCATGAGAAATGGGGACTAAATGGCTCCAAAGTGTTCACTTAAGCATAATGTTATAATTTAAAAGCGACTTTGGGAAAAAGGTGAAATAAGTGGAAAAAGGCCGCATGAAGAAAGAAAGGAAATAACCTTAGAAGGTGGTCAATTAACTCAAGTGAGAATTAGATCAGAGGTATAAAGGAAAAAGGAGGGCACCTCACTCCTCATTCTTGTCATTTTCACTTTTGCATCTTGAGCTCTTGAGCTAAGGACGTTTTGAGGGTTTTGGGAGGACAAACCCTAGAGATCGACTTGGTGGTGAAAGACTCCACCTTTCCTAGTCTAAGCTTGGTCATGGACGTGGAATATCCCTCCCTCACCATTCTATTCAACCACAAGTTGGTTCTATAGGGCAAGAGAAGGATAATGCGCATCGGTGAGAGTTTTCTAGCAAAGGGGCGTACTTGTTGAGGAAGATCTATTCGATCTGGAGAGAGGAGGAAGTTTTTGAGGATAAAACCTATTGGGATTCGGTTGTTGGGTCTAGGGCGCCTTTCCTAGCCTATTTTGGAGGAGGTTTTATTGGCAGATCTTTTATTGGCAGCTTGGCACGAGTTCTAGAGGAGGAGGGTGCACTGCAGAAAGAGGATCCATTCATTTGAGGCATCAAAACACCTCCAATTATCAAGAGACTCAGACAAGGGGTTTATCTTCCCCTGATCTACTGTTCTAGTGATTTTGGAGTGGGTTGGATGCCTAGAGGAGGAGGGTCGAAATATAGGTGTGCTACAACCTACAGGAAAGTGCACAACTCAGCTAGGGAGAGGAGATCCATCTATTGAAG
Organism: Picea mariana; assembly: GCA_032191745.1. Lineage (NCBI taxonomy): Eukaryota > Viridiplantae > Streptophyta > Pinopsida > Pinales > Pinaceae > Picea > Picea mariana. Next base: position 26,397 of record JASDQU010011543.1, on the reverse strand, counting down.
GGAAAGAAATTGATCTTGTCCCTTTCTTCATGAGTTTGTGATGTCTTTGGAGGCTATTCTCTTCATTCTTTAAGTTTGTTGGAGCAACATTCATTCCAGCTTGGTTATTCTTCTTGTATCTATCCAGATCTACAAATCTATTGTATCAAGATATTCTTATTATCTAAATAAAGGTCGGATATGAAGTTGTCGCTCTTCCATTGTGTTATATCTCTTGTATTTTTCTATTGGATGTGAATGTTGTCATACTTTTATCATTTACACACCATAAAACTTCACCAAACCCTTCTAGCACAAATCTGGAAGGTAGATCTGCAAAACAAATAAACAACAAGCAAAAAACTCATTGAAAAACCTAATTTTCCAAGCACGAAACAACTTGGGAGCATTACACATCATTGGTTTTCCCTATGGGGTTTTACTAGGGTTATCTACCCAAAAATATTGGTGTTTATGTGTGCATGATTTGGTTTCCAGTTTTGCTTTCGCTATCTTTATTTGAGTTGAATATTCCAACAATGTATTTTTGTTTTATGAGTTGCTAATCTAATTTGTAGTAAGGAAATAACTAGACAACAAGATACCTAGGTGGCGGAGTAGAGTTTTCAACAATAATTGCACCTGATTACTTCCTCCAAAATCTTTTATGCAACAAGCAAATAATCCAATCTTTTTGAAATCCCCATTCTATCTCTTTTGGAGTTTCTCCATGTAGGAACAACCTTAATATGCTTGACATCTACTAAATTTAGATCTTCAAAAACCCAAGTAAAACAATCTACCATAATGTATAATGTATAATCTAGCAACCTCACCCCAATATTCTATAGAATTCATAGTTAAGTTGAGGTCACCACCAACCATCACACTATCCCCTAACAAATCTTGCTGATCTTTTAAAGTATCCTGGAACAATTTTCTTTTCATTGTAAGGGGAATAAAGGTTCACCATCGTGAAAACCTTGTATAGACCTTTTGCCCTTTCTTCTAAAACAATACATGCAAAAAAAAAAAAGAGCAGTAGTAACATAAAGCGATCATTCCATTCGAACATAACACCACATGAAGAAAAGTAGTAACATAAAGCCATCATTCCATTGACACGACACCACATGATAACCCCTGCTCATTATTAAAGCAAAAATTCTACTTCCTCAACATGGAAGAATGAATTTCGACAACTTTTAGCCCTTAACACATCATTTATGGAAACAAAATAACATCAAGCTTATACACTAAAAGCATCCTTTTTGAAAGCTAATCTTTTGAGAGAACCCCCAACCCTTTAACATTGAGAGAGAATTTTCGAGGGTCTCTATAGATTAGAAATTATTACTTTAGTGTTTTTATATTATTTGTGTGAAAATTTGTTCTTGTAAAATATAAAATTAATATAATCATCATAATTTTAAGTCTTTTTGGTTTTTTATATAAAGAAAAGGAAGGAAGAAAAGAAGAAAAAAAAAAAAAACACAAAATCATGTAAATTCAATATAAACATAATAAAAAAATTAAATAAAAAAATATTATTCACAAATTTATCAATAATACAACTTTTTTATATATAAAGAAAAGGTAGCAAGAAATGAAGAAATTTTTTTTTATATAAAAAAATAGGAAAAAGAAACAAAATCACTTAAATTCAACATAAACATAGTAAAAATAAAATAAATAAAAAATATTATTCACAAATTTATCAATTACACAACTTTGAGATATTCTCTTCCTCCGAGGCTATTTATAAAAGCACTGTTAAGTACCATCTTTATAAAGTTTAAACATTAAAGAAGTGTTTAGTATCATTTTTAAAAGTTTAAACAATTAATCTAAACATTATAGACGATAGATGACATGTATTATTCACAAATTTTCTTTTG
>JASDQU010011543.1:5645-16658 GCA_032191745.1 Picea mariana | reverse complement strand
GTTTGAACAGGGCTAGGCCCTTGGACGGTCCTGACAGTCTTAAGTGTTTACCTAACAACTCTGGCAGTCTTAAATGTTTATTGTACAAGTGCGTTGGAATACAGTTTCGTTCCATTTTTTTGATGGTAGTCAGACATCTTTCATTGATTTTTATATAATAAAAAGTACCATCTTTGTAAAGATGTGATTGGACAACGGGTTGGAGGTCTTTTTCATGGCTTCGTTATTCCCAATGTTATAAATGTTGGCATATCCAAAGTATTTCATCGTATATGATCTTTTAGAATCATATATTTTGTTATGCAATGGTCGAAGGTGGATTAATGCTAGCATTAGTTCGAATGTTTCCTTTAGCAATTCCTGCTAGCTAAAATACATTGTCTACCATATTAGTATGTTTGTTTTTTGTTTTATTCTTGCGGGTTTCGAGAGAACAGATCTGCCATGCTGCATTTTTTCTTGAATGTTTGTACAAGGCTAGGCCCTTGGATGGTCCTGGCAGTCTTAAGTGTTTACCTGACAGTTTGAATGTTTATTGTGCAAATGCCTTGTGATACAATTTTGTTCTATTTTTTTTTGGTCGGCATCGCTGCTCCAATGGTCGATGCTTCTTCGCTGGTTCGTTCCAGGATTGTTGTTCTTGTTTGATTCAACTTTGCAAAGACGAGGTCCTACAACTACAGTTGCAGACGATCTTTGTCTGTGCTCTTAATTTCTATTCCTAGAAACCATGTGTCTTCATATGCCGACAATGACGTTCATAGTTGTTTGGAAAATTGCAATGTGAAAGGGGTTCTCGAAAAATAGTTATAGACGCAGGGAAAGCTTTTATTCCGTGGGTCGAAAAACTGGGCCCACCTGTTGTGTTTCTGCCCAGTAAATTTATGGTGTTATTTATTTGCGTTCTTTCTTTTGTTTTGTGCCCGGTTTTGGGCTTGTGGTTTTCCTATTTTGCTTTCCTTTTTTTTTGGGTGCTATTTTTTTTTTCACCCTTTTCTCTGTTTTTAGAGAAACTGAAAGTATCTAACAACCACCTTCAAAATTAGAGTTGAGGGGATGGAAGAAGTAATATATGTTGAGTCGTATGAAATAGATAAACAGTGCATTATACATGGCAGCATTGATGTGGCTTTGCATAGCAATGGCCTCTTTAGATTTGATGCATTCTCGTATACTGTTGGGGATTGCCTTTTCGATACATTCCAGGTTTTGCTGCATTTTGGGTATTCATCGACCGAGCTGCGCAATGGATTGATAGATTATTTCTTGGCCTGTTTCAAAAATGTCAACGTGGAAGCATTGAACTCCTATGAATACGAACTAGAATATGATTTTCTTCAGCATTTGCACAGAATACATGATGTCGCTACATATTTTTCAAAGATGCAGTTGTCTGCATCTACAGCTGTGCCTGCACATGGAAGGGGACTCTGGGGAGACACATTTTGTATACGGTGGTTGTCTAACTAGCTCAATATATCGGTTGGAATATGGTCATTGACAAGAAAAAGAAGATATCTACTATTCAACAAAGGTGCCTCTGGCAATCCATATTGCATCTTGTTCCATGACGCCAATGGTCTTAGTGTTCATTATGAACCACTCCTATACAAGAACATGTCCATGTGCAATGTTGAAGTAGGTCATATTTACTTGTCCTTATTTTGCAAAGACCTTGAATCGCAATGGGAATGGATTATGCATCGCATAGATAGCCATGGTTTACAGGTGGCAACAAATGTTGTGTCTAACTGTGGAGATAGTCTGTTTAATGAAATTTGTTGTTTGGTAGCAGCGGAGTTTGATGTGCAGACACTGCGGCTTTACACCGTGCAGTCATTTTGCAATGCAATTATAGGCGGCAACCAACAGGCTTTTAGGTGCTTGCATCAACACCTTTTGCCATATCTCCTGGAAAATATGTCGGCAGTTGGAACTTGGCAGGAATACCTTGTAAACATGGTGCTTCCATATGAAAAATGGAATGTGGAGGGTTGCAGTTTCTGTTTCCGATGGCTGTCTATGATATTCAGAGTAAATTTCTAGGTTTGGTCGACGTTGCCAGATGGCACTGTCCATTCTTGGTTTACTGATTCAAATTACGATCGAACATTTGAAATCCTCTCGTTGAAAATAGATACAACAGATATCCATTATGAACCTTTGCTTCGACATATCCGTGGTTCAGGGTTAGATGTCCATGCCACCCAAACCGCATTGAATCTGCATACGCATGAAATGCTTTTTAGTGAGAATGAAACTCTTGCCAGGTCCGATATGTTCATAAAGGGCTTGAACAAAAAAACGATGTGTGAAATTCATTACAGTTGTGATGAGCCCATATAGGGCTTAAACAAAAAACCTAGCGTAAGTTATCAGAACTTGAAAAAAACTATGCGTCAAATTTGTCCCAGTTGTGATGAGGCCACACAGGCCTTGAACAAAAAACGTAGGCTACGTTATCAACACCTGGGTCAGAGCAAAATTCATCGCAATTGCCATAAGCTCATCGTGCCCTTGGGCAAGAAACATAGACTAAGTTACCACAACTTGAAAAAATTCATGCGCGAGAGAAAGAAATACATTGCCACGCTTCCTATTAGAGAGAAATCCACATATGAGAATCTAAAGAAACTTGTCGATGCAGAAAATAACATAAACATGTGCGCTCACATATCCCAGAATGGTCATGCAATCGTCACATTTCGTGCGCTAGCAGCAACACCATGGACTATTGGCAATGAAAACCAGGAAACAGTTTCCACCCATACTTCCCTGCGAAAGAAAAATGCAACACAGACGTACATGAAAGAAATTAAAGATACTCCTTCCATTGCATGTGCAATTTGTGAGCAACTAAATTTCTCAAAAAACAACAAGTCTTTCACGGATGCTTTGCAAGCAGAATACTTCTAGTTGACAGCGCACGATAAAACATTTTCCAGTGGCAAAATTTGTCTTCCATGCAAACAGTCGCCTCAACATGGAAAAATGCCACAACTCCCAACACCTGGCCAAATAATATGCAATGCACCACTACCAGATGTAAGTGCGCTTACGGAACTTGAGGAGAGAGTTGGCTCTCTCCGAATTGCATTTACTGGAATCAGGCCTTGGGGCTATAAAGGACTCCAGATGGGCTTAACAGGATCAATTATTAATGTGCCTGTTCAAGTAGATGTTGTACAAAGACTCTTGCCACAATTCATTAACAATACATTGACAATTGTCGTGCCTTTGAAAAGACGCTTGCGATACAAAAATGCATATCAGACAGGTAAAGTGCCTGTGCATGCTGTTATGAAAGCATTAAAGGAATTATGTTTGAGGGCCCTGTACAAAGCACAAAACATTTGTATAAATGACAATTGGAACAATGTTCTTGCAGAAGAGAATAGCAACTCTGCAGACACTTTCAAAAATCTTATTGAATTTGATACAAGTGATGAATCAGAGAATGAAACACGTGCTGAGACATTGGTGCATGGAATTCAAGGACAAATTTGTTGAGGAAATGAACTTTCCAACACTCTTCTATGGAGAAGCAGGTGCCACTGATATCACAGAACGATTCAGTTATCATAAAATAGTCCGATGGGAGATGCTACATTCAAGCCCCAATCCCGGTCTATATGACAAACACATTTAAATTTTCAGGAATATGTAACAAAGTCTTCTTTTTTCCATATTTTCAAAATAAAACTATTTTTTTGTCTTCTTATATATTTATGTGTTGCTACCATTTTCTCTTTAGCTATGTTGAATGTGAAGACGTTATGTTTATTTTATTTCAATTATCTTCCTTTCTGATGCCACCTGTCCTTTAGAATGTTTCTGACAAGGCCCTTACAATTCAAATAGTCCGAACTCCGATTGTGAATTTGTATATCGCTGAACTTTGGGTGTTTTCTGTAGGCCACGGAACAACATAGGCCCATTTTTCAGCCTGCTAGCTCTAGAACCCGCGATCCAACAACTGACTAACTATGGATTCAAGGCTCCGTCCATGCTCTATCAAATCTCATCCCCATATTTTATAAAAGTACATATTTCACATGTACAAAAGTAAATATCTAATTTTTAAAATTACATCTTTCGTATGTATAATTTATGGTCTTGAGGGACCTTTATCTTTATAAATTTCAATTTCTTCTCTCTAGGAGCCCTTGTTTTAAGGAAAGTTAATTTGGCAATGTTGGGTTTTTTGGTGCTTTTCTCCACTAAACTATGTAATAGGCGTCACTGCTATTTTTTTTGTGCTTTCTTGTCCGCGACCCTATGTAAAAAAATTACGGTAATACTAAATTTTTTTGACACGATCCCCTTAAAATTGAAATTGTTCCCAAGTCTGATTGTTAATTTGTATATCGTGAAACTATCAGTGCTTTTTTGTAGGACACAGAACAACAAAAAAACCCAATTTTCAACCTCCCATCCCGAGAACCCATATCCAAAAACTGGCAAATTATGCTATGACGGCTCCATCCATGCTCTTTAACATCTCATCCCCATACTATCTAAAGGACATATTTCGTACGTATAAATATAAATATCTACTTTGTAAAATTACATATTTTGTATGTATAAATTATGCATATTTTTCCCTGCCTGGTCATTTTCAAAATTACATATGCGGTAAATCACTCATTCAAATTTCACATATCATGTTTCACGTATATATATATATATATGTGTGTGTGTGTGTGTGTTTCTTTTAAATTTACAGGAATATGTAAGACGTTTTATTATTTTTTCTACATAAATGTCATAAAATTGTGTTCGCTATTTTATCTTTATCACCTGTCCTGCTTACTGCTTGCCACAGAGGCCATTACAATTGAATTAGTCTGAACTGCGCTTGTCAATTTGTATATCGCGGAACTCTGGGTATTCTTTGTAGGCCACGGAACATCAGAGACCCATTTTTCAGCCTGCCAGCCTGAGAACCCACGATGCCAAAAAAACTGGCTAGCTATGAATTCAGGGCTCTGTGCATGCTCTATAAAATGTCATCCCCATAGTCTATAAAAGTACATATTTCGTAAGTATAAAAGTAAATATCTGCTTTACAAAATTGCATCTTTGCTAGGTATAGTTTATGCTGTCCAGGAACCTTTAATTTCATAAATTTCAATTTCTTGTGTCCAGGAACCCTTGTTTTAAGAAAAGCTATTTCGGGAATGATAGTTTTTTTGTGCTCTTCCCCACGAACCTATGTTACAGACGTTACTACTATTTTTTTTGTGTTTTTTGTCCACGAGCATGTGTAAAAAATACTATTTCGGGAATGCTACATTTTTTTGGACACGATGCCCTTAAAATTCTAATAGTCCGCAAGTTTGATTGTCAGTTTGGATATCGCGAAAACTATTGGTGGTTTTTGTAGGACAGGGAAGAACAGAAGCCCAATTTTTAGCTCGACATCCCAAGAACTCAGCATCCAAAAACTGGCTAAGTATGGAATGAGTGCTCCGGTTTGTATAATTACATATTCCACTTGTCAATTTGTATATCGCAGAACTCTGGGTATTCTTTGTAGACCACAGAACAACACATGCCCATTTTTCATCCCGACAACCCGAGAACCCGCGATGCAAAAAACTGGCTAAGTATGAATCCAAGGCTCTGTGCATGCTCTATAAAATGTCATCCCCATACTCTATAAAAGTACATATTTTGTATCTATGAAAGTAAAAATCTGCTTTATAAAATTGCATCTTTCGTATTTATAATTTATGCCGAGCAAGAACCTTTAATTTCATAAATTTCAATTTCTTCTGTCCAGGAACCCTTGTTTTAAGAAGCATCCAAAAACTGGCTAAGTATGGAATGAGGGCTCCACTTTGTAAAATTACATATTTTGTATCTATAAACTATGCTGTGCAGGAACCTTTCATTTCATTAATTTCAATTTCTATTGTGTCGACAATCCCTTCTTTTAAAGAAAACTAAGTCAGGAATGGTAATTTTTTTGTGTGTTTTTTCTCAACAAACCTATGTAGCAGACATTACCGCTATTTTTTACAATTGAACTAGTCTGAACTTCGCTTGTCAATTTGTATATCGCAAAACTCTGGGTATTCTTTGTAGACCATGGAACAACACATGCCCATTTTTCAGCCCGACAGTCCGAGAACCCGCGATGCAAAAAACTGGCTAACTATGAATCCAGGGCTCTGTGCATGCTCTATAAAATGTCATCCCCATACTCTATAAAGTACATATTTCGTATCTATGAAAGTAAATATCTGATTTATAAAATTTCATCTTTCGTATGTATAATTTATGCTGTCCAGGAACCTTTACTTTCATAAATTTCAATTTCTTGTGTCTAGGAACCCTTGTTTTAAGAAAAGTTATTTCGACAATGCTAGTTTTTTTTTTGCTCTTCTCCACGAACCTATGTAACAAACGTTACTACTATTTTTGTGGTTTTTGTCCACGACCGTATGTAAAACATATGTAAAAAATACTATTTTGGCAATGGTTAACTTTTTGGACAAGATGCCCTTAAAATTCTAATACTCCGCAAGTCGAATTGTCAGTTTGTATATCGCATAACTATTGGTGCTTTTTGTAGGGCACAGAAGAACAGAAGCCCAATTTCCAGCTCAACATCCTGAGAACCCACCATCCAAAACTGGCTAAGTATGGAATGATGGCTCCGCTTTGTAAAACTACATATTCTCTATGTATAAATTATTCTATCCAGGAACCTTTCATTTTATAAATTTCAATTTCTATTCTGTCCACGATCCCTTGTTTTAAAGAAAACTAAGTCAAGAACGCTAAATTTTGTTTGTGTTTTCTGTCAACAAACCTATGTAACAAACATTGCCACTAATTTTTACAATTCAAATAGTCCGATCTCCGCTAGTCAATTTGTATATCGCGGAACTCTGGGTATTCTTTGTAGGCCACGAAACAGTAGAAGCCCAATGCTAAATTTGTTGGACACGATGCCCATAAAATTCTAATAGTCCGGGAGTCCAATTGTCAGTTTGTATATCGCGGAACTATCGATGCTTTTTGTAGGGCACGAAAGAACAAAAGCCCAATTTTCAGCCCGACATCCCAAGAACCCGCCATTCGAAAACTGGCTAAGTATGGAATGAAGGCTCCGTTTTGTAAAATTACATTCTGTATGTATAAATTATGCTGTCCAAGAACCTTTTCATTTCATAAATTTCAGTTTCTAGTATCCACAATCCCTTCTTTTAAAGAAAACCAAGTCAGGAATGCTAATTTTTTTTTGTGTTTTTTGTCAACAAACCTATGTAACAGACATTATCAGTATGTTTACAATTCAAATAGTCCCAACTCCACTTCTCAATTTGTATATCACGGAACTCTGTATGTATAAATTATTCTATATAAAACTACATATTCTGTATGTATAAATTATTCTGTCCAGGAACCTTTCATTTCATAAATTTCAATTTCTATTCTGTCCACGATCCCTTGTTTTAAAGAAAATTAAGTCAGGAACGCTAAATTTTGTTTGCATTTTCTGTCAACAAACCTATGTAACAGAGATTGCCACTGATTTTTACAATTCAAATAGTCCGATCTCCGCTAGTCAATTTGTATATCGCGAAACTCTAGGTATTCTTTGTAGGCCATGGAACATGAGAGGCCCAATGCTAAATTTGTTGGACACGATGCCCTTAAAATTCTAATAGTCTGTGAGTCCAATTGTCAGTTTGTATATCCCGGAACTATTGGTGCTTTTTGTAGGGCACAGAAGAACAAAAGCCCAATTTCCAGCCCGACATCCCGAGCACCCGCCATCCAAAACTGGCTAAGTATGGAATGACGGCTTCGCTTTGTAAAACTACATATTCTCTTTGTATAAATTATTCTGTCCAGGAACCTTTCATTTCATAAATTTCAATTTCTATTCTGTCCACATTCCCTTGTTTTAAAGAAAACTAAGTCAGGAACACTAACTTTTGTTTGTGTTTTCTGTCAACAAACCTATGTAACAGAGATTGCCACTAATTTTTACAATTCAAATAGTCCGATCTCCGCTAGTTAATTTGTATATCACGGAACTCTAGGTATTCTTTGTAGGCCACGGAACAGTAGAGGCCCAATGCTAAATTTGTTGGACACGATGCCCTTAAAATTCTAATAGTCGGGGAGTCCAATTGTTAGTTTGTATATCGCGGAACTATCGATGTTTTTTGTAGGGCACAGAAGAACAGAAGCCCAATTTTCAGCCCGACATCGCGAGAACCCGCCATTCAAAAACTGGCTAAGTATGGAATGAGGGCTCCGCTGTGTAAAATTACATTATGTAAGTATAAATTATGTTGTCCAAGAACCTTTCATTTCATAAATTTCAGTTTCTAGTGCCCATGATCCCTTCTTTTAAAGAAAACCAAGTCAGGAATGCTAATTTTTTTTGTGTTTTTTGTCAACAAACCTATGTAACAGACATTACCAGTATGTTTTACAATTCAAATAGCCCCAAATCCGCTTGTCAATTTGTATATCGTGGAACTCTGTATGTATAAATTATTCTGTATAAAACTACATATTTTGTATGTATAAATTATTCTGTCCAGGAACCTTTCATTTCATAAATTTCAATTTCTATTCTGTCCACGATCCCTTGTTTTAAAGGAAACTAAGTCAGGGACGCTAAATTTTGTTTGCGTTTTCTGTCAACAAACCTATGTAACAAACATTGCCACTGATTTTTACAATTCAAATACTCCGATCTCCACTAGTCAATTTGTATATCGCAGAACTATGGGTATTCTTTGTAGGCCACATAACAGGAGAGGCCCAATGCTAAATTTGTTGGACACAGTGCCCTTAAAATTCTAATAGTCCAGGAGTCCAATTGTCAGTTTGTATATTGTGGAACTATCGATGCTTTTTGTAGGGCACAGAAGAACAAAAGCCCAATTTTCAACCCGACATCCCGAGAACCCACCATCCAAAAACTGGATAAATATGGAATGAGGGCTCCGCTTTGTAAAATTACATTCTGTATGTATAAATTATGTTGTCCAGGAACCTTTCATTTCATAAATTTCAGTTTCTAGTGTCCACGATCCCTTCTTTTAAAGAAAACCAAGTCAGGAATGCTATTTTTTTTTGTGTTTTTTGTCAACAAACCTATGTAACAAACATTACCAGTATGTTTTACAATTCAAATAGCCCCAACTCTGCTTGTCAATTTGTATATTGCGGAACTCTGGGTATTCTTTGTAGGCCACGAAAGAACAGAGGTCCAATTTTCAGCCCGAGAGCTGCGATGCAAAAAACTGGCTAAGTATGAATTCAGGGCTCCGATAGAATGTCATCCCCTAACTCTATAAAAGTACATATTTTGTATGTATAAAAGTAAATATCTTCTTTCTAAAATTGCATCTTTGTTATTTATAATTTATGTTGTCCAAGAACCTTTAATTTCATAAATTTCAAGTTGTTGTGTCTAGGAACCCTTGTTTTAAGAAAACCTATTTCATGAATGCTAGTTTTTTTTGTGCTCCTCTCCACGAACCTATGTAACAGATGTTACTACTATTTTTTTGTGTTTTTTGTCCACGAGCGTATGTAAAACATATGTAATTTCAATTTCTATTGTGTCCACGATCTTCTTTTAAAGAAAATTAAGTTAGGAATGCCACTTTTTTTCCTGTTTTTTGTGAACAAACCTATGTAACAAATATCACCACTACTTTTTTCATGTTTTTTCCCACGTACTCATGTACTACAACTTCCTTCCCACGTGTCTGTACTTCGTCGCATTTGTTCCCTTTCCCGCGGATGGGGTCGTAGTTGACCACACGCATCGAGCGGAGCAGCCAAGAGCGATCCTCCGTGGCGTCGACTACGTGCCACTCCCTCCCACCTGCCTCATGACTTTAAATTCAACTCCCTCGAGACAGGCCACCATTACTCTCAATGTGCCCCGCTCTGCCTTCGCATCCCTTCGACGAACCAACACCCTCGCTGGGCCTTTACTCTACGCGTGCGACCATTTATGGAACCTCACCAGCTCCCCGACCTATTTCAATTGCTCCAGCGGCTCCAGATGGCTCATTCTTTCCTGGTTTTTCTTATCAGACCTCGGCCTCCTGCCCACCCTTTCCCTGCTCTGCTTTTATCTTCTCTTGCTCTGTTCCTAGTGCATTTTTGCTCTCCCACTGTCTCGGAGATGCCCCGGCTATGAGGGAAGTCGGAACGTGGGCCACCCTGCCAGCAAAATCGACCCCGCTTGGTCCTCCATCCTCCACCTACTCCCTCCCTGTTATCCTCTTCCTCTTCGACCACCTCGTCCTCCTCCCTGACGTAGTCGACTCAAATTCCCGCTTCTCTCCCGCCCCTTCTTGCATCTTTTGCCAACAGAATGGAGGGGCTAGACTGCTCAGGGGCGTCACTGGACTACAACCCAGGACCTTTAGGCAATTCGACATCTGTTTCACATCCAGGCCCTTTGGCTCCTCCCAACTCTTCGACCACGCTTGAGGACCAGGCTCACCACGCCCAATTTCAGATCGATGGTTCAGAAGCCAGTCAAAATTCCCGACGACAACCCCAATCTCGAGGTGGTTCCAACACTGACCCAGAATGCGAGTGGCAAACAGCCCTTGCACTGGTGCAGAGCCTGGTATTCGACCTACATTGGGACATGGACGACCTCTGGTTCCGCCTCGAGACCCTAGATGACAAAGCCTCTTAACTCCTGTAGTTTCTCTCCGCGTTACAGGGTGGTCATCACCTCCCAGCAGAGCCAACCCAAGCAACAACAACCCAACCATCATCTACCTCTGCACCAGTGTTGGCACTGGAAACTTTGGTCCACGCACAGGCAAACCCCGACCGGTAGAGACTTCCATCATGCCTGGAGGAGGTCTAGAAGGAAGAGCATGTGCCATCACAGACGAAGGATGCCATGCAACTGGACTAGACACCACTCGAGGACGAGCTGCCTCCTCCCGAGGACACGACATTCGTCGCCTTCTACATGCCTGCGTCGCCGCACTACAGCCCCTG
>JASDQU010011542.1:257770-268860 GCA_032191745.1 Picea mariana | reverse complement strand
TATATGTCTTATTCTTATTCATATCAGATGTTGTGTCCCCTTACTAAATTTGACCATGGGTTGTTGTTCCTTTGTATCCCTATTTGACCTTATCAATGGGTAAACCTCAAGCTTATTTTCACCCTCCAAAGGCCTTAGACAAGGGTGTGTATTGTCACCCATGTTATTTCTTATTATAACTAAACTTTTGAGGATTGTCCCTGATTATCGAAATGAATGGAGTTATAAAAGTTATTAAGATGTCAAGAGTATTAGCCCTAACTCACTTGCTATTTGTATATGATGTTCTTTTGTTTGGTAATCGAAATCCAAGGGAATCCCTTAAATACAAAGAAATTCTCTCATTGTGCTATTCAACTATAGGTATGGAAATCAATGAACATAAATGATGATTTTCCTTCAATAGAATTATTCAGGGGTAAGTAGACATAATCTCTAGAACATTTGCATTCCAATGCATTGAATTTTATAAAGGTTTTAAGTCACTTGGATTCATGTTAAAACCAAACAATTATGGCTATTGAGATTGGATATAGTTGTACCAAAATATTGAGAAAATAATCACCACATGGTGCAATAGATGGTTTTCTATATGTGGTAGATCAGTCCTTGTTAAATCCATGCTCGAAGCAATCCCCATTTATTGGAATCTTGTATCCTATATACTTGTCAAAATGTTGGAAAATATTAGGAAAATGGGATTTTTCTTTTTGTGGATAGGTCAAAGGGAAAAAGATGGGATTTTTATTGTTAACTGGTAGCAAATTGCCAAGCCCAAAGAAACTCAATGGTAGGGCTTGAAAACTATGTGTCATTTTGAAAAATCACTAGTAGATAAAATCCTCTAGAGACTCATCAACCATGAAGGAATATGTGAATCTCAAACAATGGATCTAAACTCTAGCTAAATAATTCTCAAATGCTTTGAGAATCTGGACAACCCTAGTCCTTTCTTTTCCCCTTATTGGGAATTGGCTTGCATGGAGAGTGGGAGATGAAAAAAGGCAAGTTTGGGGATTGATCCTTGGTTGGGATCTTGTTGGACATGCAGTCTTGAAAACACTTTTTGTAGTTTTGATAAAGTTTTGAGGAAAAAAAATAAGTATATGAAAAGTGCGTGGAGGAAGAAGGAAAGCTAGAGAGCGTGCAAATGAGGTGCATCTAGTAGGAAAGTGCACAAAAGGAATATAGCACACAACTCAAAGAATAAAAAAAAGAAATAAAGCATAACAAGAGAATGACAACCCAACATTCCAGAAATAGAAGAAGAACAAAAAAACAACATGAAGGCTGAAAAACAGTAGAAAGGCGTCGAACAACTAGTTAACTGAGCTGACCATGCATTGCAATGGGATAATTTGGGGATGAATAGATTAGGGTTTTTAGCCATAGCTCTTGGTATAAATATGTAATGGGTTGTGATATTAGGGGTTGGTTTAGCTAGGTATTATTTTGATGAAGTCCGATTATGACACATTAGGTTATGTTACAATCTGATTGATATTGAGTTCCAGATTTATTGAATGTAGTAGTTGATAGTTGATAAAGATGAATAAAGGAATGATAGAGATATGTTACGAAATCCCTTGTTGTATGTGTTTCTGTGTTTGATTATGAATACTTTTTTCATGCATCATAGAATAGCTTCGTATGATAGTTAAGAATGGTGCAATGATTGAAGACTGGGATAGTAACAAATATATAAAGTAAATTAGAATATGATAAAGTACGAGAATTTGAATCATGAGTAAGTTAATAACTAAGCAAAACAAATTTAAGCACACAACATAATAAGGAAGAATGAACCGAATGTTTGCCTCCCATTCCCTTACCACTGCAGAAACCTGGTTCTTGTAGTCCCCACAGATACCTCGGGTGAGACTTAATCTACGTAAGCAGGTGATGTCGAAAGGGTTGATTTCTGGTGGGTTTTGTTGGTCTTAGATAAACTGAACCTTGGGTCTTATAACCCATGCACAGAATAGCGCCAACAAATGGTTCCGTTGCCAGGACCGAGAATTTGCGATTAAGGGGATGTTTTGGAGGCCGACTAAGAAGGAGATATCAGAATTGTTGGAAAGGAAGGAATGGGAATTTGCACGACAAGAGAACATAAACCCTTGAATGAGTGACAAGCAATGGTTGCAAAAGTATGTGTTCACAGATCTGCATGAAATTTTCTTTGGTGAGTTTCCAATTATTTTGACAAAGTGGCTAGAAATATTAGTGGAGAAAATTGGAAGGTTCAGTGCTACAACGCCAATGAATTGGACTCCTAAATTGGTAAGACAACTGAATTTTGTAAGTAACCCAACTACTCCAACAATTGATTTTTGGTTGGATAGCGTACTAGGTGGTTATGTTATAGAGTTTGCAGTAGATTGTATTCAATCATAGAATGTCATAGAAAGGGACTTTTTCAAAGGTCTGCACAGGAGGTTCTTGAAATAATTAAATACATGGATAAAGGTGCTAGTGTGTGAAAAAAATGTGATGGTGATGAAATCCAAATGCTAAGGGGTTCACAGACATAGTGGAACTGGGGGACGACAAGAGGATCATTCGAGAGAAGGAAGGAAGCAATGAAAGAGGCACGGAGGGATTGAGGATTCAAGAAGAAGATATACCAGAGGAAGGATATGAGTTTGGAGATTTGTGCAGAGGGAGGAGGTACAAGAGGCAAAATACTAAGGCTGAGAGAAGAGATCTGTGCAGTGAGCCATAGGAGAGAGAACCTTGCGCACTAGTCCGAATCGTGGGGGTACCATACCTAGGGGGAGAAGAAGAGGAGTTCCATTCCATTCCGATAATAGAAGATCCAACAAGTCCTACTCAGACATGATCCTACTTAAAATCCATGACCCCGTGTGTGTCACCATAATCATAAGTAACATTTGAAGATCTGTGAAAAGCAATTGTAGTTAGCCAAGGAGGACCAAGTAGTAGCAGTCAAAATAGTGGAAGTAGTGTGTAGAGTTAGAATCAGATTCAACCAACATAAAAAAGAGGAGGGATTACATCGAACAATATGAATGGGGTGGATAATACTCTTAGGCTACCTGAGTTCCAAGGAATTGGGTCAGAGGACCCAAAACAACACTTTTTTGTGTATGAGATGATTTGGGCCGCAAAGAACGTACATGGTGAAGTTGTGAAGATTGTGCAGTTAGAGACAACATTTAGAGGTCATGTGCTAGTATGGTATATGAAGCTACAAAGCACCATGCCTACAAGACAAACCATAAAATTGGCAGAGATTAAGCAAGAACTGCTGAAGGAGTTCAAGAAACCAAATTTGGAGTTGCAGTACATCACAAAATTGAAGGTGATAAAAAAAGTACAAAAAAATTCGGTATGGGATTACGACCAAAGATTTAAGTATGTGATGGGTAGATTAAATTTCCAAATCCTATATCAACAACACCAAGAATGGTTTATTACAGGGCTTCTACCACACATTTGCAAACCATTGATTCAGTAGAAGGTTGCATCATAGCCCGAGGCACTAGAGATTGCGATGGAACTAGAGTCATGTCCGACGGGAGACAGTGGGGGAATGACACAAGTTTAGATGCAGTTGGCTGCATTGACAATTCAATTGGTAGAACTAAAAAAGGGAAAGGAGAAATGTGAGGAAGTATGGTGTACAAAATGTAGGACTGAAGGCCATCACAAGGACAAATGCCCAACATTCATGCAATATTTAGCGACAAGAGCACCGAATCCATTGCTAGGAGGAGGATATTGCGAGATATGTAAGAAATGGGGCCATCAACCAATTGAGTGTCCACTACTACATAAGTACTAGAGTATGCGAAAGAACTTCTTTTGCAATTTTTGCAAATCTGTAGGACGCAAGGAGAAGGATTTTTGCGCATTTGACTTAATGAGGGAGCACACATCCTACATGTACATGATCCAGGAAGAAAATGTTGCAACATAAGAAGGGGGTCTACAATACAACAATCAAAGAGGTTTCAATCAAGGGAACAAAGGAAACTTTGGTTGAGGCCAAGGTACAGGGAATTTTGGAAGAGGAGGAAGAGGACCAATTTTATGTTACAACTGTAATCAACTTGGACACTTGGCTCGTGACTGCTAGAATCCATGTATGACGTGCACATATGGCAGAGCACTGGATCATTTGACAAAAGACTATCCCCAACTAGTTGTGAAGTGGCAGGCTAGAGGAAACCAGAATCTGAATCCAAATCAGAATGTGCAGATGATATCAGTCGAAAGACGCAATGAAGTACCCAAAGTAGCCATTGTTACACGTAGAGGAGCTAGAATAGGGACTGATAGGACAGATGAAAGAAAATAGACGAAACAATGGGTAAGAAAGTTAGTAGGGCCCATACCAAAATTTTATCCTCAAAAAGAAAAGGAGACATATCAGAGGGCAAGGAAAGAAGTACTCGGAGTAGATTGGGGAGCATCAACATCAGTGACACCTCATGAAGAAGATCACACAATGCCATAAAAGCCAACAAGGAAGGTAAATACGCTAAAATATTTCTTGAGAAATTGTGTAGATCTAATCAAATATGAGGCTGTGCTGAGTACATTATACAACATGATTCATCACTACACAAGAGGAAGGGAGACTCCTGTCGCACAAAGGATGGTAAATCAGGTACTGTGCAGGAAGTGAACCAAAGAAGAATTCAGATTCAGTGCATAGATTGGAGAGTATGATGTGGATAATATTATTTTGGACTTAGGTTCTGACGTGAATGTGTTACCGAAATAGACATGGGAGTTGATGGGAAAACCCAAGTTGGTATGGTCTCTTGTTCATCTCAAGCTAGAGAATCAACACAAAATAGTTTCTATTTGTTGGTTGACAGTACCCGTGAACATAGATGTGGTACACAACGTGGAAGACTTTGAATTTATTGAGATTGTGGATGACAATCAACCATATCCAGCACTGATGGGACTAGAATGAGCTTTTGATAAGCAAGCGATCATCAACTTGAAGAGGAGGGAGATGCCCTTGGACCCATAAGAAGGAAAGCGATACATAGAACTAGTAAGAGGGAATGGCATTGACAATTTATATAACATGACTGCGTGGATGGAGGATTATGTCAACCCGAAAATGGATGGTGCATTGAGTTGGTGAAGTATTAGTTCAAGTGCATTAGATTCTGAAGAAGGTCTAGAGCATTGGCAACAGAGAATGCATGAAGTGTCAACTAGATAATGTGCGCACATTATTCGATCCATGCGCTGGATTGGAACAGAGCTATGTAACCCACCCAGGTATGATGGATTAACTGATATAAGTATGTTTGTAAAAGAATTTGAGTTGTAGGTACCCGGACAACAAATCTTGTTAGCTCTGGATGTGGTATTAAAAGTTACTCCAGCTGGATGGTGGACTGCACACTTAGAGAGAATGAAATACTGGCTACAATGCAACAGACTAATGAAAATAAGGTTTGGCACTAAGGGAGAAAACATTGCATAGAAATATATAGGGGAGAGTGACCCAACAAATCATGTGGAACAATGTAGGGCTTTGTGGGGTTCATTACCAAAGACATAGTGGATGCACATATTTATACACACACTAGACACAATTCTGAAGAACTGGTATTTGGAGTTGGAAAAGCACAGAGAGACAACAAGACGAGAAGAACTGATCCAGAGGTTCAATATCACATTTACATTTGAACATGAATCTCCTTCCATATATGCAATGCTATAGGCGATTCAAACGAATATCTTTTTAGAAGAAGAGATGATGGAGGTGATACTAGTATGCAACGAGTATAGAGACAAGATGATCGTCCGTAAGCTACTGGAGTGCTATAATGTAGCCAAGGAAGAGTATGATGAAGAGGATCCTAGGAATGTACATATACATGAGACATAAGGAGAACGAGCCATAGAAGGGACGAAGCTCGAATCCTCTGCATATACACGACTGATAAAGATGCATAAGGTAAACATTGGGATGACAATCCCAAATTTTCCCAGTAGGTGACTATTAGAGTGAGGAGAGAGTTGAGAAGATTGAAAACTTACTGTGAGAATACCAGGACCTATTTCTAACGATTTTTTCAGAGATGAAGGGAATAGCAGGAGAATTAGGTGAGATGAAGATCCCATTGAAACCATGAGCTAAGCTAGTGTGCTAGAGGCCTTATAGGCTAAACCTGAAGTATAAAGAGAAGGTAAAATATGAAATAGATAGGATCCTAGATGCATGATTACATGAACCATTTCCAACACCATTCACAGATGAGGTATTAGAGAATGTTGGAGGCTAAGAAACTTACTCTTTTATAGATGGATTGTCTGGGTACCATTAGATATGAATCACACAGGAGGATTAACACAAGACCACTTTTGCAACAGAATGGGGAAGTTATCGGTACATGATTATGAACTTTGGATTAAATAATGCCCCTACAATGTTTTCTAGGGTAGTAGTTGTAATATTCAAGGAGTTCATCCACAAGTTCCTAGAAGTCTACTTGGATGATTGGACGAAGTTTAGTCTATTGAAGAATCATATAAAATTTCTTAGACTTATGTTGGATCGGTGCAGGAAGTGTCATATTTCGCTGAACTTGAAAAAATGCATTTTTTTTCACACCATTTGGAATTCTGTTAGGACATGTAGTGTGCAAACAGGGACTACTGGTAGATCTAGCTAAGATCATAGTCATTTTGGAGTTAGAACCACCTACATCAGTTAGAAAAATGAGGGCGACGTTGGGTCATACACTTTATTATAGGAATTTTTTCAAGGGATATGCACATATCACAACAGTGATGGAGAAGTTACTAAAGAAGGAAGCGAAGTTAGTGACTACACTGATTTTAATTTTTCTGGATTGGAACAAGAGTTTCATGTACACGTGGATGCATCATCCATAGAATTTGGCACAGTACTATCCCAACCATGGGAAGGAGACATATATCACCCAATTTATTTTTCAATCAAGAAGTTTTCTATAGCAGAGAAGAACTATACAACAACATAACGAGAAGGATTGGTGATGGTCTATGCACTACAAAAATTTAGGCATTATCTATTGGGGTCTCACTTTAAGATGTATACAGACCATTCTACATTAAAATACTTAGTCAACAAACCAATGTTAGGGGGGAGAATATTCAGGTGGCACTTATTATTTCAGAAATATGACTTTGAAGTTATAGTGAAACCAGGGAAGCTGAATGTAGGACCAAGTCATCTATCATGCACATTGTCAGGGGAAGATGCATGAAATTTAGATGAGAACTTCCCAGATGTACAATTATTTACAGTAAGGATGGTGGATGATTATTTCTTGTACATCGTATAGTTTCTAAACACATGGATGGATCCATTTGAGATGACTGCAACACATAAGAAACAACTGGTAGTGAAAGAAACATATTGTCAGTTGATTGTAGGGAATTTATATAAGATGGGTGCAGATGGAATACTGAGACGCTGTGTGTTGGAGA
This sequence comes from Picea mariana, assembly GCA_032191745.1. NCBI lineage: Eukaryota > Viridiplantae > Streptophyta > Pinopsida > Pinales > Pinaceae > Picea > Picea mariana. The sequence goes on along the minus strand of JASDQU010011542.1, from coordinate 261,390 downwards.
TTGAAAGGACAATAATACTTGAAGAAGTGCATGATGGAATTGTTGAAGGACATTACACAGTGTGAGCAATTGCATAGAAGATTTTTTGTGCACGGTTTTGGTGGCCGACACTTCACAAGGATGTGAAGGAATACTGTCAGTCATACGATGTATGACAACGAGTGAGAAATCCATCTAGGAGGAACAAAATGCATTTGAATCCATAGGTTAAATTGGAAGAATTTGAGAAATGGGCCATAGAATTTGTGGGGACAATCAACCCACAAGCAAGAAGATCAGGGGCACGGTACATCATTATGATCACATAGTATTTGACAAGATGGGCAGAAACAACCCCAATTACAGACTGTACTTCGAAAATTGCTATGCGATTTTTGTTCGAAAATGTAGCCACAAGGTTTAGATGTCCGTGCATATTAATCAATGATCAAGGGACAGACTTTCTAAACAAAACAATTGCAACATTGACTGAGGAGTTCCAGATTCATCACCAAAAGAGTACCCCATATCACCCTCAGGCCAATGGAAACATGGAAGCTTTTAACAAGATCTTGGAGAATGCCTTGACAAATATTTTCAATGTAGGGAGAGATGATTGGGACTTAAGAGCTTGAAGTATTATGGTCTTACATGACTACAAGTAAGAAGTTGACAAGACAAACCCATTTCAGGTTGGTCTATGGGCAAGAAGTAGTAATGCCAATGGAGTTTATTCTGCCAAGCCTACACATAGCAACAATCATAGAGCTATCATATACTGGCACAATAAAGGAGAGGTTGGCACAATTAGTACAACTTGAGGAGGATTGGTTTGTCGTAGGATTTCATCATTAGGTTCAAAAATCCTAAGAGAAGGCCTGACACGATCGACACATTAAACAAAAGAAGTTTCAAGTCAAAGATTTGGTACTACTCTATGAAAACAAGTATCTGCAACATGCATGGAAGTTTCAAATGCACTGGTTATGACCTTATGTGATTCAACAACTAATAGAGATAGGTGATGCATGGTTGGAAACCTTGAATGGAGAATTCTTGGAAGGAATGGTGAATGAAAGTCGACTGAAACTCTATAGAGATAGATGACATGCTGTGCAGTAATTTGGGATGTGTTGGAACACATGTATTATAGTAGTTGTATCATAGTAGGCAAGAAAAAGAAGGAAAAACAATTAAAAAGTAGATATATGGAAAATAAAAAGAGCGTTCAAATACCAAGGCATAAGAATGTGCATAGAACGAATGGTCATCACACATCATCATAGAACTGTGCCAAATTATGTGATGAGACACATATGAGATAGACTGCGATGCATACAAATAAAACAACAATACACCAGTTCAGAGTTGGGTAATGAAACGATCGTTAAAAAAATTAAAGCACAAAAATGATGGTTACACAACATGAGTGACAGGTCATAAAAGTGATGTATAAGTCTTAAATGGGAAAATTCGTCAGAAATCACGACAGATCGATAGTACAAGGGATAAATCACCTGATAGATTTTTTAATCAAAATTAAATTATGGAACAACTCAACAACCACGATGGTGGATTGGACAAGTTAGTTAAGGCAGAATGGAACATGTATGGTCGGTACGAAAGAACAAAAACATAAGAAGATCATTAAGTGTAAATCATTCTTGCATATCAATGAGAGATAATAAGAGTGAACAAGAGCAAACTAGAGAACATAGAAGAGATACAACATCCAGAGGAAACACATAGTGCCAATTCATGAACCTGTCACCCAAAATGAATGGGGAAAAATCTGCTAGCAGTACCACCGGTCCCCCATGGGATGATTTGGGAAGGCAATATGATTGGAAAGACTGTCAGCCTCAAGTTTCTGGATCATGACATTACTGATGAACAACCATTTCCGGAGTTGGCTGGGGAAAAATACTCATACGCCGAGAGCTTATTGGATGCAGGGTCTCTCATCGCTTCCAATGTAAATTTGTATGTAGATTTCAACGGAATCAGTAATGGGTTTAAGGGTTACGAACGCTAGTAAATGATAAAGAATCAGATCAGGATCCCACTGAAAGAGAAGTTTTCCAGAAATTGGCTTTGTATACGGTGCCCAAACTAAACTTGAAGGATTTAACAAGGGAATTAGGCGAAGAGGAGGATAGTATCGGGCTCAATAAACTTTAGCATATTATTGATAGAGAATATGATTACATGAAGAGGAGGATTAACATAATTATTTCTCCTGGTAGAAGCGATGCTTTTTCCATGGGAAACACAACCCCTGATGTCGTCGTCCAGACTTAAGATTCCATTAGGTGAGAAGAGGCCTTCAAGAGGGAGAAGGAAGAAACTCTAAGGATTATTGTGAAGAACCTGAAGGAACATGAGGAAAAGGCCAGGAAACCATTCAAGGAAAATGATGAATCCAGGGGCATGGCGAAGAAGACCCGAGAAATAGTCCAAAAGTTATACAAATCAATTCCAAAAGTTCCCCTAGTAGTCGAAGTGACTATGGAGGAATAAGTGTAGATTATAGATGAAGTCACTAAGGGATTCTGATCACAGATAGAAGATTTAAAGCTAAGGAGCATGCTAGGATCGCCACCAAAGGTGCGTGACGACAAAACGAGAATGACAACCATAAAAATTGCCAACATCAAGAATATTGAGGGAGAATGCATGAAAATTTGTGAGGAGAATGTGCAGGTGTGGAGAGAGTTGATAGAAGACCTGAATATGAAGGTAGTAGAGGCCAAGCTAAGAGAGGCGCAAGAAAAGGCACAACAGGTAGCAAAAAGGGCGACTACATTACCGACGATAGCGCGCTTGTCATCCATTCTGGCTCAACGACAGGCACAGATAGAAGTGGATAAAATGAGGGATGAGAAAAAGATCCTGCAACAGAGATTGGGACCATTGCAAGAAGAGGCAATGTGGGTAATTGGAGAATTGGCTACGGTGCAAGGTAGGGTCAAGGAAGCAATGATGGAAGTAGAGGAAAAAATTACAAACTTGATCGCGCAAGGAGGAGAGGAGATAACAACAACAAATGCTGCAACCATCAAAGAGGTAGAGGGGGCCAAGAGGCCCTCTCAAAACTTCATCTCAACATGGAAGAGTAGGAAACGGGTCCGAGTGTCTCAGGACAAGCCACATGTGAGTGTTGGGGGCATGTTGGATAGGTAGTCTTGAAAACATTTTTTGTAGTTTTGAGGAAAAAACCTAAGTATATGAAAAGTGTGCAGAGGAATAAGGAAATATAGAGAGCATGCAACTGAGGCACATCCAGTAGGAAAGTGTGTAGAAGGAGTAAAGTGCACAAAAGGAAGACAACACACAACTCGAAGAATAAATCTTGAAGAAAAAAACAAGGAAATAAAGCATAACAGGAGAATGACAACCTGACATTCAAGAAATAGAAGAACAACAAAAAAGAAGCATGAAGGATGAAAAACAATAGAAAGGCGTCGAACAGACAATTAACTGAGTTGGCCATGCATTGTAATGGGATGAATAGATTAGGGTTTTTAGCCCTAGATTTTGGTATAAATATGTAACAGGTTGGGAGATTAGGGGTTGGTTCAACTAAGTATTATTTTGATGAAGTCCAGTTATGATAGATTAGGTTATGTTATAGTCTGATT
>JASDQU010011542.1:223329-233694 GCA_032191745.1 Picea mariana | reverse complement strand
GCAATGATTCAAGAATGGGACAATAAAAGATCTATACAGTGAACTAGAATATGATAAAGTACGAGAATCTGAATCATGAGTAAGTTAATAACTAAATAGAACAAAGTTATGCACACAACATAATAAGGAAGAATGAACCGAATGTTTGCCTCCCATTCCCTTACCACTATAGAAGACTGGTTCTTGCAGTCCCTATAGATACCTCAGGTGAGACTTGTTGACGCTTGAATTTGTTAGGATCGAAACAGAAACCTCACGAGGATGTAAATCCCCCTACATTTTTATAGAGGTGGTACTCCTCTTTAATATTTTCTTAGGACTATAAATTTTCAGAATATGGGACTTTGCAGAAGTCCGACGTGGTAATCAAAGAAATATAAAGATTGCAAGAAAAATGAAAGGAAAATGTTTTTTTTTTTTAAATTTTTTTATTTAGAGAAAATTCCTGAGAAATGACCAGGAACCACACACATCATGCATTTAAAGAAGATAAGAAAAATTTCCTCAGATCCATCATAGTTAAAATAAATATTTCTGATCACATAAAATAAAAAGAATATGATCCACATGCACAAGAGAACTTTAACAAAGTGGACACATGGGCAACTCAAATAAAGATAATGATAGATCAATCTCAAATACTTTATACTCAAAACTCAGAGTTACAAAGCATAGTCGAAACTGATTCCGAAATAACTCTCTTGAAATTCCTAAACATATATAGTCTATTACATATTCTTCAAAATTAAAATGCGTCTATCCTAAGGACTGGGATTGGGGCTCCCGCAGACCATAAAGAAAATATACACAAGAATTAATCTTGTAGAAGGAAGATGATGGGTGGTAAAAGAAAAACAAGACCCAGAAAGAAGAAAAGAGAAGTTATCGGACTTTGGTTAAACCTTTCTAGTCAAAGAAGTAGAGTAACTCGATGAAGGAACTAATAAATAAAGAAAGATGTGATCAACATAAAATTACTGTGATGGTCTCTTGTCTCTTTACTTGCTTGTTGGTGCCCTTTTATTGTCTTTATTAATGGTTACAGGAACCGTCTCAACTATTTCTTGCCCCTCGTCGGTCAATTTGTTGATTGCTTTCTTGAACCATTCTTCAATCTAAATTTTCATTGGTGCCACGTTTATCTCATGCCAGATTTTGATGTTGAACAACTCGCCCTCCAAGTCTCGTAAATCAAGGGAAATACCATGTAATGCTTCTTCAATATATTGATTCTTCATGGAGTAGTCCACTAGGCAATTGTCTATGTCGTCTTCATTGTATTCAAGTATACCATAGAACTTTTCAACTGATAACCCTTTAAAAATCTCAACTTGTTTGTTAAATTGTTGCTTTGTTAGGAACATTGAGTTGATGATTAACTTGGGGTCTTGTACTTCGTTAGTGCTTCCGGCTAGGTCTATCTCCATGAGCCTCTTGAATAGTTATTCCCTCTTTGATATATCTTGGATGCATGCTTGAACGATATTATGCAAATTTTTAATCTTTTCCTTCCAACACAAGTTCAACTATTTTATCCGACTTGGGGAGGGCAAATCCTCCTCTCTTCTCCTTAGTTCTGTCATGTTAGAGACCTTGTTTCCAAAGGATAGTACAACATCAAGGTAAAAATATTCTTTATTTTTTAGGTGGGCTTGCAAATATTCATGAAAGGCATGCGCCCTCGAACCAAAAGAAACAATGTTTTTCGAAACTTCCCATACCTCTGTGATCAATGCCATTTTTTTTTAATATTCCTTTCCACATAGCTCCCAGCGGATGTAAGTAGACTTAAAGATCCTTTTAATTTAATAGCAGCTGTGGTGGGTCTGACTATTGATAAAGGACTAGAAATAAGTGGAAGATGCATTAAAGCATCTTCCCATTCCTTGATCCTTTCTTTAAACTTCGTGTTTTCTTCTTCTAAACCACCAATGGAGTCATCCAGAGAATCTCTGGTTGCTATGTGAATTTTGGAAATTTGGGAAGGCCGCAAATCCTTTAGGTCAACCTCCAAACGAGATATTTCTTTCTTATTTTTTATATCACCTTTTTCAATAATCAATTTCTTAGACTCCTTGTCGAAGACTGTGCTTTGGAAAGAGAATGACTCTTCTTCATTGAAAGCCTCATTCTCAATGATTTCTAATGATGAGTTTTGATGGGATTTGTTTCTTGGCTGATCAATTGTGGGAAACAATTTCTCGATATCTGCCTCAAGCTCCATGTCTTCAAGAGAGAATTTGTTGATGCCATTTTCTATGTGATGGTATTCTTCCTCTTGCACAACGTTCTTCCTCTTCTTTCTCAGAGTAAGCTTGTGTGAGCTCTCGATTTTTCCTGGAGGGGGATTCTTTTCTCCTCCACCGCTTGAACTACTGTTGGTAAATTTCCTAGTTGGGTGGGTTGTTGGAGCATTGCTCTGAGATGTGGTGGTTTTGGGGTTAACAATTGGAGACTGGGCAATATTCTTGCTGGGACCCTTTCCTTTCTGCTTGTAAAACTCATTAGTACTAAGTATCGTTTCCAAGTCACCAACGTTATGAGCATGAGCGCCTAAGTTGTTATCTTCTTCTTCACTCAAAATAGTATGAATGAATGAGTTGTTGAATCCTACTGAAAACATATGTTCCACTAAAATTCTGTTAGGGTCAAACCCCTTTATCCTTTCAACATACTTCAGATTTACATTGTGGAAGTGATTCACAAACTCATCAATTTTGTTTATATTCCTGAATATAAAGTCTCCAATTTTCCAAGGCAAGGGTATGAATTGTTTTTTCCATTTCTCGTGGAAAAAGTGTAGCCATAAATTATATTTCTTTTCTACTTCCGTGATAATTTTTTTATCAGATACGTGGTATGGAAGAAAAGAGGGATTCTCCTTGGAACATAAGATCCTGATAACATTGTGATTTTCCATCTACTCTAATGTCCCCTTTTTCTCCAAGAATTTATTTGCATGGGTTGATATCTTGGGGGTATTTTTACCAAACAACATTCCCTTAAAGATTGAAATCAAATCATTGTAAACCTCATGAAAATGCAAAGAAGTCTTGTGTCTCCACAATGCTTGATACCAAAAGGTGACTGGATCAACTTCACAGTTCACTCTCCTACAGATAGTCAAATTTGGAAACTGACAACAATATGTTATCACAAATACCAAATAAGAAGCCATAAATAATTTTTTGTCTCTTTTGTAATGTGACAATTGGGAGGAGATTTCAATGGAAATCAAATTTCCCCAATCGAAAATATCTTGCTCTTTAATTGTAAAATATAAAATATAAAGAATCATGCGAGAAATGGTGGCAGTTGTAACGACCCTTGATTATTAATTATAATTAGTTAATAATATAATCCTAAAAATTGCTTCTTATATAATGTTAACTAAATTAATTATCATTAATTAATTGTTCATAATTGTCAATGGTTATTTAATTATTAATCAACTCTTAATTATGTGAGTAAAGAATTAATAGGGTTGATAATTTAATTTATTAAAAACTTAAGTATAAGAGTGGGATAACAAACATTAAATAAAGGATAAGAAGCATTAATAAATGGGATAAGATATTTAATAAATGGGATAAGATATTTAATAAATCGGATAAGATATTTAATAATGGGATACGATATTAGGTAAGGGAGTAAATGAAGGGAAGTCAGTGAAGGAGGGATAAGGGGGGAAAGGAGTTGGAGGAGGATTATTCTACGGGAGTGGGGGATGAATTTTGGAGCGAGGGATTGACAGAGTGAAATTTGGATTGGAATTGACACAGTGCACCGGGGGTTTGCTGGGGGTTTTGGGCACGGAGGGCTAGGATATCCGTTGATATCCTAGGGCTAGGAGCTAACTAGTCGGCAGGGAGGTCAGTTTTGGGTAGTGTTATAAAGAAGCAGGAAGGAAGCAAGCGACGAGCAAATAGTAGCATCAGGTTCAGGTAAGAATTATGCATTGTTTTGAATTAATTTGTTATTAAATCTTATTATATTGACGAAATTGCATACAAATGAGTTAAATTAGTAAAATTTCTTGAATGTTACGGAAGTTACTGTTATTTCATTACTGTGTTATGAAATTAGTTAGTTTATCAAAATAAATTGATGTAAAATGTAAATCCAGCCATTACAACAGTGCTTTCTTGGCCTGTTATCCTGGTAAACAAACAAGCGATTTCCCAAAAGGGGTTTTTGAACGAGTCGACTTGAATCCTGGTTATGTCCTTTGGGACAACCGCAAGATTCTCCAAATACTCAGGCAAGAGGTCCAGGCCATTGTCATGTTTTTTTAGAAAATATCTGCAATCCTCTCCCTTAAAGGTAAGTGTTGGCTCAGGGAGCTTCAACATCTTACGAAACAATTGTGGTGAAAGCGAGATGAGGGAACGATCTTGGAGTTGTATGATTCACTGACTTGGTACACATTTTTCAACACACCATGCAACCAATTATTTGTAGTCGAATACCTCAGGGACACACCCTGCATGAGAAATTCCGGAAGTCCATATTATATCTTTCTGTGTAGGAGGTGATGAGTAATACGAGTATGCTCTGGACCACAGAAAGTTCTGGTCTTCTCGACCAAATATGTTCAAAGTATCACCACAAAACTGCTATCTGGCTACTACTGCCATAAGTTGACGAGAGTTTTCTTTCGACTGGATAATAACTTGTAATGAAACCTTTCAGAGAGATAACAATAATAGAACCCTTGACAAATCGTGCTTTTATGCAATTTAATAAAAAATATCCTCGATCCCTTCACTTATTAATGACGTATTTACGGATCCTGAATGATCAATTATTAACATTAAACCATACTAAAAGCATATTGGGAAAAGCACAAAGATGGCGGGGATGGACGAGAGCAATTTGAATTTGTTTTTTTTTGTGAACCTGCCAACTCGGGAACCCACAAACCTGCAGTTGTGAACAATCAAAAATAGGATAAGTATTGCATAGTGGTTGGTTGGACTTGGAAATAGGAGAAATGAAATGATTAGGGGCTTATTATCCACAAAAAGTCTGACGATCATAATGTAGATCACAGGTCTTTAGGTGCAAAATGGAGATTGCAGAACTTGGAAGATAAAGAATTGAACCTGTGAACCTGTGGTTGTGAGAATGGTTAAGTATATTATAATAAAATGGTTGATCAAACTCATGATATGGGAACATGGATGAAGGTAAATACCCGCGAGTCCACCAACCCGCAAACCCGCAGATTTTTTGAAAAATGACTAAGTAAAGTAACGAGAAAGGGAAAAGAGAAGGGAGAAACGCAAAGGGAAACGAGGGTAGGTATATAAGGGGGAAAACAAATGGAAAAATGAAGTTGGGAAAATAGAAAGGGGAGGGAAAACCAAGAAGCGAGAATTGATCTCAACAAGACTTCATTTGTGCAAAAAGGTGATGCCGAAAGGGCCGGTGTTTGGTGGGTTTTGTTGGTCTTAGATAAACTGAACCTTGGGTATTATAACCCACACACAAAATAACACCAACAGATCCATAGGGTGTTTCCATCTTCCTAATAATGTGTTAAATCTATTGAATGGTCAAGTAAGATTTGTACTATTAGATGTACAAGATCCAATTGCTACTAATTTTTGGTAGCAAGGATGGATGAAGGTTGAGTCTCTTGGGTTGGAAGGCCTTGATGCTAACTCTTGGAAAGGTTATATTAGGACGTTGGTTTGGATTTATATTAGATTTAGAATGAATGATGACACCTTGGATATGCTCCAAAAAACCCTCCACAAGTAAGTTCACAACAAGCCTAGGTTATAAGGTCATGTTTGATAGAGATGCAACATAAGTATATTAYTGGTGGGGGGTGATATGGAAAGTTAAAGCYGCATTGAAGTCTAGAATATTTATSTGGTTAGCTATAACTAACAAAGAATTAAAATGGGAGGTCCTTCAAAGGAGGGAAAGGTAAGTTCATGGKATGTGCACACTATGCAAGAGTGTGGGGGAAACAATTGATGTCATTTCTTATGCACATATCTACAAGGAGGTCAACATGGATGTTGATGATTATTCTAAGAATGCTTTGAGTGTAGCAAAAAAATATTGGGAGATACTAGAAGAAGAGGTTGGTATTCTTAAGCCAACCCCAAGGGTTATCTCAATTGGTCAAACCATTTTCCAAAGAAGCCTACAGAGACCATAAAGCACCAAATAACAAGTCTAGAAAAGACAAAGTGAGGCTCAATCATCCAGAGAAATAACTTGAGCCAATGCCTTGGAAAGGCCCACGTAAATCCCAATAGTTGAAGTAGATAGATGAAGTCACGTGTGCAGACCACTGTCCCGAGTTAGTTGAAGAGAGCCTCCATTATGCTTAACCAGCCAAGAAACCATACTGAGTAACATGTTTTTCTGGCTCTCAAGAGCCTCCAGCCTCTGCCCAAATTTTATGTATTCCCGCTCTTTTTGTAGAATTCTCTTGGCCACCATGGTTTTTGCATGCCAGTTAAGCTCCACAGTGCGATGAAACTTGGTATCTCTATTCTTAGTGCAGTGAAGGTCCGAGACTACTTCACCCACCTGCTCGTCCATATTTACATCCTCCTAGTAAGCACGAATCAACTTCACCTTGTCCTCCAGTGGTTGCATGGCCTCTTTATTTGCAGGGGGGACAAAGATTTGATAATGGGCCGCCACTTCCTCTACAACGAGGGCCACTTTGGTCTTTCTAACAACAAAATCCTTGGCACAACCCACTCGTGGAGCCATAGGATCCCAGAGAAATAAACCCAAACACCTCTAGACAAAATCATGAAGAAACAAATAGTTGAAAGAAATCTACAGATATGGATCCCCGCCCATATTTATCAACAAATCCTCACACTCAACAATGACGATGTCCAGGATAAGGACAAACTAGTCACTGATACTCATAAAAGGAAGCTTGTCAATCATTATTTCGAATCCCTTGTAACTCGTATGCCTCCAACACCTTCGACGATTCATTTAATTGTGGAGGAGGGATGAATAAGACTGAATTAAATGAATATGTGGTGGGGAGTGCAAACAAGGGCCAAGACCCTCACATTGCTTTTAAAACCCGGGCCACTACCACTTGTGCCGTCGTCTTGGCACCTCCCACTAATTGTCACATGATTCGAGTATATATATATATATAAGCCTAGGGGTTAGATCTACTAGTTGTTGCCATGTTGTTGGGAATTTAGCTATTTATACGTTAGCAGGTGCCCAATTCAAATACCCCTAGATGAGGTGCACTACTCTATGTTGATGGGTTTAACAATGACTTTTACTAAGTTTGTAGTTATTGTATAGAAATTGATGTTAATGTTTTCATTATATATATCTGAAATATATTTTATAATGTTAAAAAATGAATTTCCCCTTATTCTTTTTTTTAATGGAAGCCTATAAAGTCTCCATTTGTCATGTTATTTTAACAAATAATTAATACCATATGTGTAATTTTTTAAAACTTCAATATATAGGTGTTTAGCACATTGTTTAGATTTGATATTATATTTTAATATTGATATGATATGCATTGAAGTAAGTTTGAAAATATATAAAATATAGTATAATTTTTATAAATTTATAATTGTATTAAATTATAGTGCATTATACATTTTTACTTAGATTAAAATTAGAACTTAAAAAAAACATGTTCAATAAAAAATGATAAGTTTAGAACATAAATCCAAAATCTAATCTAAGGAAAAGATTATGTTTTTTTTGTTTGTTTGTTAGTTTGTTCGTGACCTGCTGGACTAGCTTGTGGCTGAGAAACTGTGACTCAGGGGCATCTAAGCCGTCAAAATCCCCCAGGGATCGCACCTGGCCCGAGCCACACCAACCCTTAACATGACTGGATTGTTTTTGTCCCCGCAGGTTTTGAACCGATGACTTTAACATCACAAAGTGCCTTAACAACACACTCCATCACCGACTATCCTACACCTCGGGGACAAGGAAAAAAATATGTTATTAATTTTAATAAAATAAATAAATAAATAAAAATTCCAAAAAAATATGGTCATAATTTTAACAAAATAAACAAATAAATAAAAACTAAGAAATGTGTAAGGTTCTCCTCGATAAGGAAATCATATTTGAATGGTTGAATTGTTATTTTACAAATGGAATAGTAAACATCCTTATCCACATAAAATTTATGTTTGTATGTTATCAATTTATTGTGGGTCAATTAGGAGTCAAACAACTTATTAAGCATTTTTGAACATGTGAATTGTATTCTTCAAAGCCAAGTTTCTATCCAATGGACCACGTTAACTTTTGTTGATAGGTTATGAACAAAATTGAAATGAATCGCCCCTTAATGGTAATGGCCCCATTTTAACATAGAGAGAGTACAATCCCTTTGTAGGTTACACAAACAAAGTCAAACACTACAAACAAAGTCAAACAAGTCCATGTGACCAATGCCAAACAAGTCTACATATATGTCTTAAAAATAATTTTCTTTTAATTTAATTTTAAATATATATAATTAATTTTTTATATGGAGTAAGTTAAAAGGTGGATAACTCAATCATTTATTGTTGAATTTTTTCTCCAAAATCATCATAAAATTTGTTGAAAGTTATAAATTCACTTGATTGATGGGAATTTTATTGATGGAACTTTATCCTTTAGAGTTTTAGCCCATTTTAAGAAGACTCAGATTGTCAGAATTTAAAAAAAAAAGTGGATTAAGGTGAAGCCTTGCCTCGCAAAAAAAAAAATAGAATCAACATAAAGGTTGATTTTGTCCACTTTTTAACTCACTCCATTTTAAATATAAAAGCCTCTATTTTTATTTGAAGGTTTATAATGAGTAGAGAAAAATAATAGTGCACAAAACTACAATAGTGTGAAAAGGAAAATTAAGAAAAAAAACTATAGAAATAAATAAAATATTTGACTTAAAGTATCAATTTAAAATTTTTAAAAACCTTAGGATATAGGTTTAATTTGAAACAAAAATTCAACATATGTTTTCTTATCAAAAACCTTCATAAGAACACTTTCTTGTATCACTTCATCTCTAGGGATTGAGACTAGGGTTTTCCAATGCACAATTTGATCATCAATGGTGGTGATAGGAAGTGGCGATGCCCCTTGTGCCTCCCCCTCCTCATATTCATCCTTCACCTCCGAATCTCTGGAATCCTAAGCCATAGCCAAGAAGGTGGAATCATCTCAACCAATCACAAGGCAATTTTTGAATAAATACTTCGTGAGATCCCCTACATTAAGATTTTGCATAAAGCTCTAATTAAGAAAGCTAACTTGTTCATAGAAAGGGTGTTGGTGGGGAAATTCACTGGCCTTTTTCCATCCCCCTATTCAAAGGAAACATGGATGCAAAAACACTAGCACCCCTTGATCAAAGGCCAAATGCAAAAATTCTTATGTGGAAGAGGTTGCATTGATTCCTATTTTAAATGAAAGAAGACAAAGATATAATATTTTATAGTAGCCCATATTTCATGGGGCTAAGATGTATGTATCTAAATTGATGGTCCCTTGACTTCAATCCTGAAGCAAACATCCCCACAATAGTTCCAATATGGGTGAGACTCTCATACCTCCCACTGATCCTATGGGATGACCAATCACTAATCCCCATTGGAAACTAAGTAGGAAAATACATAGATCGAGTAGAACCAAAATCTAGTTAGTTCTCAAGTGCAAGTATTTGCATCATGGTAGATCTTGGAAAATGCCTCCTTGAAATATTGTAGACTGACACTTTCTCCAACCATTGGAATATGAACAACGACCCTTTAAATGTAACTCCTACCATAAGTATGATAATTTTTCAAGACTATAAAATGAATGATAAAATATATATCCTAAAGGAATTCGAATTGAACAGAGATTGTCTAATGAAAAAAAATTTGCATCCCACTAAATGTCCATCAACCACCATCAAGAAGAACCTAGTTTGGTAGTCTCAAAACACGTTTTTTTTCATATCCTCCCCTAAAACTGAGAATGAAGTTGAGTTCATAAAACCTTCTCATCCTTTGAATTTTGTTACTTCACATGATCTACAACGTTCGAGAGGTATCTCCACTACTCCAATACCTCCCTCCTTGGAATCCCTATCCCCCCCTCTAAAAACACCTCCCCTCAAATAGTAGTAACAAAAGATTTGATGTCTCTTGAAGAGATCCCCACCAAATTTATATTTTCCCCTCATACATCCCTCATCCTCACTAAACAAAATTCTAATAGATAAGCAAAGATGAAGAATTGACAGACCCTAAATCTATGAAAAATTATGGAAGGAAATCTAATAAGGAGAAAAAATAAGAAGAAAAAAAAGTAAAATCTATGGGAGCACAAGCTACCCTACAAGGAGATTTT